>JAIUZE010029811.1:0-13146 GCA_022085475.1 Heliosperma pusillum | reverse complement strand
TCTTAGATATTATGGTAAATATATAGATATTATTAGATATTATGTTAGTTTAATCAAAAGAAATGAAAATATCTAATCCTAAGGGACAAGAGGGAGAGGCGTGTGGAGGAGGAAGAAGTCGGGTCCGGGTTTAAGCGATTTGTTGCGAAATTTAAGTTGACAGATCGATAAAGTTACAAATATCTTAGATATTTGTATTAGTTTAATCAAAAGTAATCAAAAGCCCTAAAATGAGGGGAAAAGGTGCCTTGGGGCGTGTGGCACATGTAGGAGTCGGGTTTTGGGTTTGTTTCGGGACTTAAGTTGACTCGTGAATAGTTAAATGAAGTTCGGGTTTAAACCGTATAACCTACTCTTTAATTCCAAATAAATTCAAAATAATTATATTAAATTATCATAAATTCAAATAAATCGTAATAAATTACAATAAATTAAATTTATTACTTTCTCAAATATATAATTCGGTCTTTCAAATTACCGATGGTGTTACAAGATCGGGAGTTGGATTACATATGTTGCCACTGAAATGGCAGCTACTCTTGCTCTATTCCCCACTCGCAGGTCCTCATCACCCTTTTCTAAAGTTCTGATGTTTCTTAGGCCCTGCAAATGATTACACAGTTGAGAACCACAACCAGTATCAAGTACCCAAGTTCCGAAACTTGCATGGTTAATCTCAATCATATGAATAAAAGAAAACATACCAACAGGAGTGACGCGGCCTGCTTTTACGTCTTCAGCATACACGGGACAGTTCCGCCTCCAATGCCCAGTCTTGTGGCAATGGTGGCACTCCATGTTTTCTTTGCTCTTTGTCTTGCCTTGTGAGCTACTGCTAGTCTCACCAGGCCCACTCTTGCCCTTTCCTGGCTTCTTGAACTTCGGCTTCCCTACAGCTAGGTCGGCCTGAGCCTTGCCCTGACCCTTACCCTTGTTTGCAATCATGAGAACGTCCTGCTTCAGGCTCCCACTCAATTTCAGATCCTTCTCAGTCTGTATGAGAAGTGAGTGTAGCTGATGAGGATGTCTCTTCAAATCATTCATATAGTAATTTGCCCTGAATTGGGCAAAACCATCATGAAGTGAATGAAGCATGCGGTCAATGACCACACTCTCTTTGATTTTGCAATCAAGTGCCTCCAGTTTTTCGAGATTCTCGATCATATCGAGAATGTGTGGGCTAACCGGTTGGCCCTTCTGGAGTTTTGCCTCAAAGAAGCGAGTGGTAAGCTCATACATAACGATCTGCGGTGCTTTTGAGAACTCGTTAATGAGCGTGGTGAAAATCTTGTTTGCACCTTGGGCAATGAATCGTCTTTGCAAATTGTATTCCATTGAAAAGATGAGTACGTTCTTTATCGCACCCGCCTCCATTACGAAATCACTATAAGCAAGTGATTCATTTGCTCCTGCATTGGGGCCTGGGTTAGGCGGTAGTGGCTCAGTCAAGTACTTGAGCTTACCGTCAGCTATGGCAGCATTCCGTAATGAAGCCACCCAGTCCGCAAAGTTGGACCCGTTATTCTTCAGTCGCGTGTACTGATTCATATTGTCCATGAACATCTTAAGCCAGGATTCGCGTGCGAGCGTGGCACTTGGCATAGGGGCATCAGCATGTCCAGCCATTTGTTATAACACTTTTATCGATATAAATGAATGCTACACTGCGAGAAAGGAGATAAAACATAATAAGCATTTTCATCGTTTTAATTAAGTCTAATGCAAAACCGATTAATGCGAAGACTCTGGCATTTATACAATTGACCTCCCTCAAGTATTATATAAATGATCCCAAGACTCAATTTCTGTAAATTGATAAGCCAACTTCTTGGCTAATTCTACTTTTAGAATTCATGGTCGATAAATTTCTGTAAATTCTATCTTTAGTCCATCATAATCACGAGATATTACTCGGACTATAATGTTGAGGTAAAATAGGTCAACACATACTACTTACCCAACGTAGAAGGGACCATATGGAGAGTAAGGTCTTATATGTCTACCGACGAAGAAGAGAGTCATAGCAATTTTCCCTATAAAGACTAATCTCAATTTTGGATTTTAGAGGAAGGTCCATCAGCTTTAATTTTATTCATTTAAGTGAACGAATGATCTAGCATTTTGAGAATGAATAATTTAAGATGATAGCTTTTAGAATTATGAGTGACATCTGGATGTCCATGATAATTAACATACAATCTATATGAGTCAATTTTCATGCAATTAAGAAGTAGTAGGTGGTTTGGTTTAGGCGGAATATGATGCACTAACTATCATGCAAAAGAAAAACAATGAGAACGGAAAAATGAAAAACAAAGTACAAAGTCCTAGTGTGGCCTATCCTATCAAAATAGAACAAAAATACACTTTGGAATCCATCCTTATGGACCCTAGAAGCTTGACTTGATGTTCCATCTTGGTCCATGTAGCGGGAATGAGCTATCCGATTTCCTTCTTTGGTCTTCTCAAAAATACAATTTTTAAAAATTACAAAATATAAACCTATTTACATTCTAATTTAAAAATTATAATTAAAGATTACAAAGGGGAGATTCGAGATCTCAAAATACATCAAAGACCATGTTACCATCATTACGATAACACAATCTACTACGGCCACACTAAGCAATACAAATTACAACCTCTTGTAAAAAATACCAAAATAATTCATTCATCCATTCATTCATTCATTCAACAAAATAAAATGCATCAACAAAATAAATTAAACATACAAGACATAATTCATTAATTATGATGATTAATTTACCCAAACCACCTTTAAAATGATCAAAATTATGTGACAGTTCCTTAATTGTACACAACAATTTTAATCAACCATAATCCAATTTAATTCATATTATCGGTTATAACATAAATTAAATTCAACATTATTTTAAACCTTTTTAAAATAATAGGGTATCTATCATTGTGAACTTTTTCACAACAAAAAAACAATATACATTATCTTTATAATGCAATAATCAAAACAAAATAAATATCTAAATTGATACAAAAAACCATCCAAACATTCAACATGAAGATGAATATCAACCTGTGAACAGTAGCAGGTACGATTTTTTTTTTTTTTTCTCGGTTTTAATAAAAACAAAACAAAAACATACAAATTAATCTTATTAATTTGATCATGCTAATAAAACTAGATCGGTACAAACATTCAACATCTAATCATTATTAAACATTGATACAAACTAGATGATTCAAATTAACCTTTTAAAATGAATATCTAAATCATGATTAATCGATTATTAAGTTACTCAACTAATCATAATTATTTTGTATATTCATATCGAAAAATTTAGCACAATGAATGTTCTTAAACATCCAAAACAAATTCCTTTTATATTTCAATTTAATCCTCATTAAATCAAAATATCAACAAATTCATTATATTATTATCTTAACATATTAAAACAACAACATATATGAATCAAAAAAGGAAAAACAAGGCAAAAAAAAAAAAAATTCCTCACGGCTGAACAGTGCCGTGAACAGTACCAAAATTTTTTTTCCCTGACCGTGAACAGTACCAAAAAAAAAAACCCTAATTTTTTTTTTCTTTCAGCCGAAACAAAAAACAGAAAAAAACAAAACAAAATTTCTAATCTTATATTTCATCAAATATGAAAACATATAAAATAATTTCATAGCCAAATGCTCTGATACCACTTGTGGGAAATATCGGTATACTTCCCTTTAAATTTTTCGGATTATAATGAAATTATAACTATATGAATTTCTAGTCATAAATGAAATTGCATAATAAAACAAGAGATTAAGAAATAACCTTCGGTCCTAGTAAAAGGCCTAAGAACAAATACCAAATTAGGTATTCTCCTAATCGTTACACCCAAGATGGTTCAAGAAATGCCTTCGTCGTGCTAGAACGAATACCCCAAAAATTACTTTTAATTTTGTGTGTATAATGATGATCAATATGAAGATGAATGAGAGTGTTCAAAAATCAGAATTTTCTTTCTCTTTTTCACTTGTGCCGTCACCTTAGGAGTCAAATTAGGGTTAGTAGAAAAACCTCTTTTTCACCCTATATGAGCCGTGATCTTGAGAGGAGAGAAAGAAAAACCTAGTTTCCTTATTTAACTCAGCCTCTATTAGGTAGTTAGCATATATTATTTTATATATATATAATGTAATATATATTCTAATTGTTACTAGTAATGGACCGTCACATAAACCGAGTAATGTCGGACCAATACACTATAATAATATCGTGTAATACATATCCGCCAACTTAAATATAACAGTTTACATTTAGTTTAGACCAACATTATATACATTGATTAAATATAACCGTTTATATTCAATTACCAGCTAACATTATTTAATCGTTATTAAATAATCGTATCATCATCACATTGACTAACCTTTTAGTCAAATACATCGACTTATCTTTTAGTCATTTATAAGGCATCAATATGATTATTTTCCCAAATAATCACATCTCTCAAACACATCCTTTAGGTGTGACTTTTAGGGATCAGTTGATCACCGCCATCTGTATGACAATAACGTCAAACTTATCTAGCAAGCCAACCGTTATCGATAAACGTTAATCAACTGATTATAATACAAAGTATACCCTGTGAACCTTAGCTGTTATCACACTAACTGTGGAGGACACTAGCTCCAACAGTACATTCCCCCTCCACTTGGGTTCCTTGAATTGTAATTCCCATACTCCATAGTATTAACACTTTCCATAGTTGCTCCTCGTTCAATCATGATGTAGCCTGTGTTGATGGCATTGTCACCCCCACAATATGAGCATTCGATTGGTTTGGGGTGTTGAGAGAATGAGTTACCTTTGTTAACAACCAAGTTTGACATCATACTTTTAAGTTCACCCATTTCTTGCATGATCATTTGGTTTTGAGATGCATAAGGATTCTCCATGGAGAATACATTCCTAGAGCCTCCTCCCCTTTCACTCTTTCTTCCATAGCTTCTTGTGTTCATTGCCAAGTTTTCAATAATATTGTTGGCCTCGGCCACATTAAGGGTGTCAATTCCACCCCCGGTGGCGGCAATGATCATTCTTAGGTCATTTTGGCACAACCCCTCATTGAAAGCCGTTAACAAATCATCTCCCGACATGCCATGGTATGGGCATCTTGCCACGAGACTCTTGAAACGCTCCCAATAATCATAAAGGGTCTCTCCCATTTCTTGCTCAATGGTAGTGATAAGCTTCTTGGAGTGATTGTTTCTTGAATCCGGATAATACTTTTCAAGAAACTTTTTCTTCAAGCCCACCCAAGTGGTAACGGAGTGAGCCGGGAGACAAAAGAGCCATTCTTTCGCGGCATCTTGAAGAGAAAAAGGAAATGCCCTTAACTTGAATTGATCCTCGGTCACTCCTTGGGGAATAGCACCTTGGCAAATCATATGAAATTCGGTCAAGTGTCTATTAGAGTCATTCCCTACCATGCCATGAAATCTAGGTAAGTTGTGGACGAAGAAACCTTAGAGCTCAAAGTTCACATCCCCCATGGGAGGATATGCAATACAAAGCGGTTGCTCCTCATAATTCCTTGCCCGAATCTCACCGATTGTCCTATTATCCTCCATATTGGGTGGGTAAAGGACGTTCAATGGAGATGGTATCCTAGGTGGTGACTCAAACACTTCCTCCGGTTGTTCTTGAAAAATATTATTTTCCAATTCCTCTTCACTAGGTTCCCTCCAAAAAGGTCTCCTATAAAAGGGATTTGAAAATAACCAATTTGATATGCTACTTGAAAATGGATCAATATCTTGGTCACCAATTCCTTCTTGTGACCTAGGCATAAACTCTAAAACAACTCCACAACACAAATTAGTAACTTAACCACAAAGTAACCTATAAGCTAAGAAAAATTTGAAAAATAATCTAAACAAGTTATGACACTAACAAGAGTTTCAATTTGATATTTAGCTATATTGCCTTCCCCGGCAACGGCGCCAAATTTGACGAGCTTAATTTCGCGTGTCGTTAATTCCGCTAATTAACTACGATCAAATAACAATTTATAACTCCTAAACAACCACAAACTATCTTAAATAAAGGTAGTAAAATGGTAAGAATAGGGTCGAACCCAAGAGAAGGCTGTATTAACTAAATTAATCTAACCTAGACTCTTGCAAGAAGCCAATTAACAAAACTAATTACTAACTAATTACTCTAATCACAAATTAAGACACAAATTAAGACAAAAGCTTAAATTAATTACAAACTATGATATTCACAATGACAAAACATGTAGGATAACATATAGGGAGAAAGTTTGATTGGAGAAATTCATTAACAAAAACTAAAGATTCAAATATTCAAATATGGAGAAACAACTTAGTGTAATTTTCCCAAGTTTCCAACAATTAACAAAGTAAAGAGTCTTCCTTTCCTATCTTCTCTAATTATCTAATACAAGTTTCCAATAAACTAGTCAACCAAGGATTAAACCAACCAAGGATGACCCTTCACAACCCAATTTACACCCATTAAACCATGAGCCCAAATCAAAGATGCAAGCTTTATGATCGAAACCAAAGAAACAAGCTAGAATCATGTAAAAAAACATTAAACCATGTTCTAATCACACAATAAACCAAATTCCACTCAAAAGATACCAACTTTTAAACCATAGTTACAATCTTTCAAGGTTGCTTCAACAATATCAAGACAAATTAACCAAATTTATCTAGACAAAGCACTAATTAAACAAACACTTGCTAAGATGGTTAGTCTCAACAATAATTCATTCAACAATGGAATTTAAACATGAGAAAATGGAATTAAATAGAGAAGAAGAGTTTTCAAGAGTCTTACAATGCTAAAAGAAGAGAACTTGTTCCAATTACACTAAGAAATGGAAGATTAGCTACCCATAATCCAATATTACAACCCAAATAAATGAAGTTCAACACAAATTACAAGCCAAAATGAAGAACAAAAGTTGAGAGAATTCTAATGTGTTTTGTTGTGGAATGTTTCATCCTCCCTCTCTCTCTACAATCTGGCTCTTTTATACCCTTGGCTCCGGAAAACTAGGGCCTTAAGAAATGGGCCTCAAAATAACAAGACGGATAATGAAGGAACACCTGTCTGAGACCAGGATGCTGGCAGCGCCCACGGACGCTGGCAGCGTCGTGGGACGCTGGCAACGTTTCATGCTGCCGGTTTTTACTCTTCAATGCTCGCCTTGACTTTCGTTGACCCCATTGATTGCTAGTCTCGCCTTGACTTCCATTGACCCTTTGGGCTAGTTCTTATTGCATTGATAATTTGCTCCTAGCTCACTCCAATTGTCGGGTTTGGTCTCGGATCTCGGGTTTGACTTTGACTTTTGTTGACTTCCGGGCTTGACTTAAATTTGACTTAAAAATACTAAATAACAACATAATTACAAAGACTAAGGTTAGCATAAAACGATGCTAATGACCCGTAAAAAGTACATTAAATGAACCTAATAAATACTACTAAACATGACACATTTTGGTGTTGTCATATGTCTCTAGAGAAATAAAAACTACAATAGTTCTATTTCCCTTGTAGGTCGACATTTAATCATGACTAGTCGTCGCACGAATCATTATTATATGCATTGAATACATCGATGAAAACCATAATGGGTATCTAATACCCAAAACTTGCTGTTTAGCAAAATAAATGTCGATCATATAGATATTATGGGTGAAAATAGTACACCCAATTTGTAACTCTTTAAAAAACTTGGGGCAGATTCTTTTCTTGTGTCCTAAACTGTAAGAATAGAATCATCAAAGGTTGGGTTCGACACCTTGCTTGGGTTTGACTTTACTTCTTCAAAATAGGTTTGTCTTTTTCCCTCGCCTTGTGCCAACATCGTGCCAACGTACTCTTCAACCACGTCTTATTCTTAACAATTAAGAATATAAACATCCCTCTTTAGAGCTCCAACTCACTTTTATGAATCTTTACTTAGACAAGTAGATTAGAATTATTATGAAGATTATTCTTCATTTCATTCATGGTTTTACCTTCAAAAAGGGTAAACCTTTCATGAAGTGATTACGGTATTTGGTTAATCATGATTTCAAATAAATCGAGAAACCTAGTCGTCCCAACTGATTTGGCCTCTTTTGAGGTAAGCCTCGATAAGGAGCATTATGACGACATACCAAAAATTACAAATATTTTCTTTGGAGCAAAAAGATTGATGTACCATTGTTATAAGAAGACTTCACAAAAATTCAAAACATTTTTGACTAAGTGTGACCTATTTGTATACTCTTCATAAGAGACATTTTCAATGGTGAATATGAGGATAAAAAGGAAAAATTCATTTTGTCTTTAGCTATGGTGTTTAAACGGAGATTTAAATCGTAATCAAAATGCTACCGTATAAAATAATGGAAACTCCTTTCCACGATTGAACGTATTTACAAGTTCGTAGAAGGATGAAATATTTGTCATTGCGCGAATAAAATAAATATCAACGAAAATAAACATTCATTGCTTATATATAATTCACTTGTAAAACAATTTTAACATGTTAAGCATTTACATAATGACCCCTCACTAAATTATATAAATGATTCCAAGACCCATCTTTAGACAAAAATAGTCATCGTATGCTATCTTTATCTAAAAATGGTAAGTCATTACTTGACTAATTCTACCCTTAGAACTCTTGGTTAACGGATTTCAACCAAATCCATCTCCTAGTCCCAAGATAACATTTATCTCATTGAGTCCAATCCAATTTTAGCTTGTGATCGCATCACCCTACTTACCTGAGGTAAAAAGGGACCCACGAGGGTGGTAGCCCTAATGAACACGGGATTCATAGGTGTTACTAATTTGTAAGGCTAATCTCAATTTTTTTTTTTAAGTTATGTGAGAGGTCTTGTCAATTTAGTTATTAATTCCCTATAAGTGAACTAAATAGGTGATTTTTGAATAACGTTGAATTGACAATCGAGAAATAAAATGCATGTTGGCGATTTTGGCATGAGCGGAAAATATAAAGCAAGCAAATAATAAATCCTAGTATGGCCACCTAGCTAATCTAAATCACTAGACGATTACAAAATCGGAAACCAACTCCTTGGCCCCTTGCCTCTTCATGGAACACGCTCCAAAAAGGCACCGTCTTTTGGAACACCGACTTCGGGAATCTCCGTCTTCATAATAATTAATTACAAAAGATACAAATAAAAATCCTCTTATACATTTGATCTAAAAATTAAATTATATTATTACAAACGGCGATACGAGATCGCAAATAAAATTACAACCGAATCGGTATTCCCTTACATTACGGATAATACCGATTAAAATAATCTAAGCCATACTATGTACAACTTGCATTAAAAATTAAATAAATGACATTCATTCATTCAACAATAACAACATAAATAAAATGCTGTAAAAATCATACCAAAATCGCCCTTAATACTTATCATGCTCATTCTAGCTCGGTTTTATGGATTTTATCGATTTTTAACCATTAAAAATCACTAATCAACACTTAAATCGTATTTAAGCTCAAACTAATTATCTAAACTGATTTAGAACTCAAAATTAGTCCCCACTAACTTTTTTTTGTATTTAATTAGTTCGAATTGACCGTATTTGCTAAATATAGAGGTTTAATCATAACATTTATGAAATAAACCCAAAATAAAATATAAAAATCATAAAAAATTGAAACCAAAAATTTTATACATTCTGTATAATTTCCAGGAACTCTAAAAACCAGAAATATTTGCCCAAAAAATTTTGAATTAAGTTTTTGAACAAATAACTTTGTATTCAACGGTTTTATCAAATAAAAACCATTAAATATAGTAAAATAGTGAAACAAATTACAAAATTTCACCAAGATGATATAAATCAGATTATAAAATGTAAAAAAAAATTTCAAGACCATAAAAGGACTTTTCAATTTTATGAACATAATAATCTCACTTTATTGACTTTTATCTCATAAAAATCAATAATCATGCAAAACTTAATTAAAAATCACGAAATTTTCATACAGTATGTACTACATGCATGTGAGATCATATAAAAATTACATGACTATAATCAACATGGAATTATTTTTAGTTAACTTTTAACATAAAAAAGGCATGTTAACATGATTTAAAGGCCATAAATCAAAATAAATAGCAAACTAATTCCTAAAATCACCAAATTTGACCACAACCTTTTTGAGGTTACGGGGTATGCATTCAAATCAAAAATTTTGTTCAACCCATTTTTAACACAAATTTTCAATTTTACCCAAGTTATCGTATAACTCGATTTTAATGCTTAAAATCAGCATGCATGTAACAATTGAGCTCTGATACCACATGAAAGTCCTAGACCTGTATTTAGACTCCTCTAATTAGTTCATTAAATTACCTTAACTTAATGATTTAGGATCTAGTTATCATGCATGCAAATGTAAAAGCATAAAATAAAAGATAAGACAAAAATATCCTTACATTGGGAATTTTCGGTTCAATATGGGCACAATAAGAACTCCTTCTTATTGTTCTTGAGCATGAAATTAATGGATGATCCTCCATAAAACAACCTCCAAAGTAGAAGGTCTCCTTCTTGTTGCACCCAAGAATCAACTCAAATAATCTCAACTTATTATTAACTAGATAATAAGTAAGACATTATACTACTAATATTACTGTATTACTACACTAGTAATATGGTATGAATATTAGTTTGCATGTGAGTTTTAGAGAGTTGTTGAGTTAGAAAGAGAAGTAAGAAATAAGCATGAAAAATGAAGTGAATGAAATTGAATAACAATTGTTCTATTTATGGCACTATGGCCGGATCACAAGCTCCAAAATGAGCTTTATTTTGCTTATTTTTATTCTCATGGAAATGACTTGAGTGTGGGTAAGAGAATGATAATGATCATGTGTCATAACATGTCATAATCACTTGGTGGAGTATGGAATTGGTAGAGTAAAATCACTAGTGATTTTGTCTACACAAAACCATGGATCATTTTGATTTTTGATATTTGTCCCACGAATACTTATAATCATATGTTTGATTATCTTGTATAATTAGATGTTAATTTGATCATATAACAATTATATGAAACAAATTAATAAACAATATGTACTTAAATTTTAAGTGATATTTTATCATTATATCAATATATAATGGGTCCCACAATGCCCAGTTAATTTATTTTACAACTCTTTGGAAATATAATTAACTAATTACCTCTACCTCAAAATATATGCATAACCTCAACTAATTTAATGAATTAACGATTAATCACTAAATTAAATCTTGTTTAATCGTATTAAAATAAGACGTAAAACTTATTCAGTCAGTTATCGTATAATTGACTAATAAACTTAAGTGGAATGAGTTCCCAACTCAATTTCAAATAAATAACTCTCGTAACTAAACGTACATATCAAATATATGTAATGCGCTAATTAAACTGTATCATATACAAATAATTAGTATTCTATTTGGGTCTCATCCTATAGGTGTGACCTAAAGGGATCAGTTGATCACCGCCGTCATACGACAATAACGTCACTTTAGTCGGCTGAGCGTTACCGATTTACGTTAATCAACTGACGTGGAGTATCAAAATATACTAATCATGCCACGTATATTCGAAATGAGTTTTATTATATAAATGCACTATTGTGGAGGACACTTACTGCCAACACTTGGGTCGATATGAGAGGGGATGGGATGATCTTTTTGGTTGTATTTGCTCTCTTTTTATACTTGATGCTTGCGAGGGTTTTCTTGCTGAAATAATGCTCTCCAAGATTCTTGCCTGATTTCTAGCCCCAGTCATTAAATCCCCATTTAATTTCCCCATTCAATACTCCTGTAATTGCTCCACAATAACTAGTTATTATTGACTAGCCGTTATTGACTTTTTGCATTGACTGCACAAATATTCTCTTCTCACTTTTCTGGATTTCTGCCCCCACCGTTTCCCATTTGTTGCTCCTGATTCTGCCTCCAAACTATGGTTCCAGGTTCTGCCTCCGGACTCTGGGTCCAGGTTTTGCCTCAGGATTCTGGGTCCAGGGTCTGCGTCCCGACTCTAGTTCCAGGTTCTGCGTCCAGGTTTTTCTTCTAAGTTCTACCTCAGTTCTGGCTCCAGATTATATTTTAGGTTCTGGCTCCAGGGTCAACCTTAAGTTCTCCGTCTAGATCCTGCCTCCGGGTTCTGATTCCACGTCATTAATCCATGTCACATTATCATTACCATTCCTCGCTCAACACGTGGCACATACAAATTCTGTGAAATTTGGCCTTAACAATGTTTATATGACACAAACCTAAACATGTCATACAAGCTTAAGAAATCCATGTGTGATCTTAAGAAAGCACTTAGAGATAGTGATGATCATTTCTATCATGGGATAAAAGACAATGGCATCGCTCGAATTGTCGAAGTGCCATGTTTATTGTGACCCCCTCAAATTTGCGGAAAGAAAAAAAATAATTTAAATACATAACGAAGGGTGTCATAAATAAAAAGGTTCATTACAAAAGCAAATTAATATTATACATAAGAATTATACAAGACGGGAGACATATCTCCCGTATAAATACGGAAATAAAAGAGTGTATAATAATATACAATCTAAGAACCGAATATAGGTCCAAGGTAAATACTTCGCTCGCTAGCTCGTCAATGTACCCAAAGTATGCATCACCACCTGTCGACCGCATTAAATATAAACACGGAAGCCACAGTCAGTGGGGAGTAACTCCGAGTTCTCCCAGCCACGAAATGTCGAGTTTAATAAAACATGAATAACATAAAAGCCATGTATATGGAGAATACAAAACCTTAACATATATGATATGCTTTCATGTTATGAAACAATTAACTAACATATAACCTATCATATGAAAGCTATCATGTGAATCCGATAATAAAATATAACACTAGGTAGGGAAGCTGGTATGCTAGCTCAGAGGTTACCATGTAACATGGCCATGATACACTCAAACCCTAATCAACACGTAATCATGTGAATCAGTTAACAATCGGTACTCCAAACTCTATCAATCCTAGCCGGCTTGCATCTCACCTTCTAGAACTCATAGAATCATACAAACATGAAAGACCAATACTTCTACAA
>JAIUZE010029810.1:0-13648 GCA_022085475.1 Heliosperma pusillum | reverse complement strand
CCCCATGTATGCACAATTCAATAAAAATTGAACCATTATCTTTTGAAAGCTCTAAGTTTGGGAAATGTAACATGATATCATAGTAAACAAGCAAGCAAAGCACGAAAAGCATCCAATCATGTTCAGAAATTTTTATATTTTCTCAAAAAGTCTTCTTTTTCTTTTATTCAAAATTTGAAAAATATAACTAAAATGCAACTAAAATGCAAAATGGGAAAATGCAATCCCTCCCCCAAGCTGCAAAATGGGAAAATGCAATCCCTCCCCCAAGCTAAACATCACATTGTCCTCAATGTGAGCACGAAGACTAAACATGCAATGAGATGCTTACAGGAGAAAAGGAAAAAATGAAAGAAGAGTGAAGCTTACTAGTCAGCGCGGACACCCCCAAGCTAGTCTTTTGGACTTGACAAGGAAGGTCTTCATAGATTTTTCAAAAACTCTCTCATCTTGCAAGGTAAAGCTAACAAAACAACGAAAAAAAAAAGGAAAAATAAAAAAAAAAATGCAAAAAGAAAGGGAAAACACGGGTTGCCTCCCGCGAAGCTTTATTTGAATGTCTTGCTAGACCTTTTATTAATGAAAATCATTCATTGTGTCTTAAAAAGCATGTCAATGCCCTTAGAAGTCGATCATATACTTGCGCATGAGCTATACAAAAACATATGTAAATAATTGACAAGATATAGGCATGAAATATTGAAGGTAAGAATTGATATATCTTATCATTGTGCGTATGACAAACTTCATAGATGACCACTGAACTGCTCCACTCATCAGTGAGAGATGGAGTGAAATGTTTAAGATCATGGAACAAACAATTAGTTCCCAAAATATCATTAGTGGACTCTAATTGGGGGTAGGGTGAATCAAAGGAGTGGGAATCAAAAATGGGTGGTTGATCCCACTTAATTTCAAGGCTAGGTTCACAAAACCCAGTATCATTTTCAAATAAATCTGGAATATCCTTAGCGAAGGGATTTTCAACGAAATCTGATGACTCGATCGACGACTCTCCATTGGAGTCACAAATGGGCTTAACAACATCCTTGTCTAAAGTCTCGACTACCATATGGTCAATATCAATAATGGGGGTCTCAAAATTGTCAAATGAAACGACACTAGAGTGACTTTCAATAGAAAAGGTTGGACCATCATCATCGTCATCTATTAATTCATATGATTGGGGAGAATTAGACTCACATGAGGGGGCTGAAAAAGCATAGGAGAAAATAGACTCACATGGGGGAGGTGAAAAAGCATAAGGAAAATTGATTGGCTTACATTTTTTAAACGTGGGTTCTTCCTTTTGCCCTTTGAGTATTTGAAGTTGAGCCCTGATTTCATTGATTTGCTCTTGGATTCTCAACCGCCGGTGCATTTCATCCAGAGATTGGGATGCCATAAAGTCCAAGAAAATCCAAAGTTCCTTTCCTCTCTTCTGATAAAAACTTCCAACACTCAATTGCGTAGCCAGGCTACGACACTTAATGAGCATTCCATGAATCACGACATTCCTCATATAGGTCTCATCAAGGGTATACCCAAGAGAGATAATATGTCTACAATAGCTATAAAATTGGTCGAGGTATTCATGGAAAGGCACATTCTCGCATTGTGGTGGTTGGAAATAGATAGTCATTTGAGAGAAAATAAAGCAATCCCTTTGAAAGAAAAATATTCTTATTACCTGAAAACAGTCACTACACTACAACGAAAAGATGAGAAAAATCGCAAGGAACAAGTGTTCCTCGACACAAAAGAAAAGAAAAAAAAGGAAAAGACAAGGTAAAACTCTACTAATCACAAACAAACAAAACCGTGCTCCCCGGCAGCGGCGCCAAAATTTGACAGGGTTTGTCGCGTACCCTAATCAAAGATAAATAACCCAGACTAGGCTAACAACAAATTAATGTAATTAGGGAAGTAAGGGGTCGATCTCGGGGAGACAGGAGATACTTGTGAATAGTTGTGGTTAGAACTCTACCTTGGACGATTGGCAAATGTTTGTCACTAATTACTAAATAATAACAATGCAATAAAGAAAAGAATCTAGGGAAGTAGGTTCACACATGTAGATTAACATATTGATGAAATGGATTTAGGATATGCAAATAATTCATTGTGAGTTCGTAAGAATGATGTGTTCATTACAATCATAGATCAGATGGTCTAGCAGGCTTTTTATGCGATTTACTAGGTCTTAATCTACCATGTCATGCTTTGTCTATTCAATTCTCGTATGTCTACATTGGAAAAGAATTCCATACTAGTCAAATGATTTTGGCCAAAAATCGATAACTATCGTTACAATCCAAACATGCATAGACACAACGTTTTAAAGGCACAATTTCTTTTATCCACTTATCATCTTTTAATTAATCTAACATGGCTATCCTACACCCTAGAAGGGTGACTACTTATGCATGATTAACAATGAAAAGGAAACTAAGATTAGAAAACTAAGAATGATAAACATGATAAAGGAAATACTAAAAGAAAATGAAACTATAATGTAAAGACGAGAATAAAGATTACCGAAAAAGGATGAGCAAAGATTGAAATGGAATAAGAACTTGAATAGGAAATGCAAACCCGGAAACTTGAATTCCAATTAAAACTAGAACAACTACAATTGAAGAAAACTTAGAACTAGACTAAACTAAACTAGAGAAAACTAAAACTAAACTAAACTAAGAAAGAAGAAGAACTAAACTAAAGAGAAATGTAAGAAGAGAAGAGATGTTGTGTGAGGATGGATGATATGATATGAGGGCTAGAGCATCTATTTATAGTATAAGGGTTTCGTGGAGAAGAGGTCGGGCATTAAACACATAGGTCAAAAATAGGATGAAGGAGCCGCAATGCTCGAAGCAGCACACATACCCGATCGGGTACACACTTACCCGATCGGGTAGGTTGTCATCTAGAAGCTCTTGACTGTCCTTTCATCTCCCTTTGCTTTGACTTGACTTCCAACATCCCCCTTGACCTTTTGAGTCGGGTTTGTTGATAGGGTTTGATGTAAAGCGATGATTGCTTCCGCCTAATTGATTGATCTTCCGACAACTACGAAACCGTCCTTGCTTCTTCTCTCTTTTGAATTAGTGAACCTTCTTGAAATGCCTTTCACTTGGTCAAGCTTGCATCTTCAAATCGTCGGGTTCTAGGAAAATGCTCGGAAATATAGAAAAAGGGCGTAGAAACGTCACTTTCCCTACAAAACAGGTTAGAACATAGGAATTCGCCTAGAAGACGATATTAGCTCATAAAGTGACTTAACAAAGCACAAATGACATACAAAACCGAGCTAAATTGGGGGTTAAAACCATACAAATATTCACGTATCAATAATGCACCATGTCTCAATGTTTTGTGACGGTTTTGGTATGGGTTCCCACTTGAGCGGTTTTACCAACTGTTACTGTTTGAGCACTATTTTGTATGTGCTTTGTTACTCATTCCCTTGGCTACCTCCACGGTCGTAAGGCTGGTGGCATGTCGGAACGAGGAGTATCCCACTGCTTATTGCATGTGTTAGTGGACATACGACGACGTTGTTGGGAGGCGAACGCTTTGCGTTGATCGACCCGGCCGTCAAATGTTGTGTACTTGCGAGGTGGTGTTATTTGCATGTAGCGTACCGCTTGTTATGAGGCTTGAGCTCTTTTCTGCCTCTTTCGTGAATGTCGACCGAATTTAGGGTACTCGACGTCCATGATTGACTGAGTCTTGGATGCGAAACGTTTATCGCATGTCGAATCAGAACACGTTATTCCGAGAGTCTGGCCAAGTTTAGACTAGGACCGTATTATTATCGTCGTCCTACCGGAGGAAATTAGTCCACATATACGAAATGTGATCGTGTCATGCGTTCAGGAAATGGTTTATCTCGTGGGATGCTGTTAATCATACTGCCATGTACACGGTGCTACGTGCGTTTCATTTACCGTGAGAGATGTCGTATTTGTGATCGTTTTTGATGTTTGGATGCGTTGTGATTAAATGATTGATATCATGATCATTGAATGACTTGGCAGGTTTTGTGTCAGAGTCCATGATGTTTTCCTGATTATGGCATGACTTGCATGGTTTGTTTGTCGAGCCATGATTGTTATTCCGATCATTGCATGAAATGGCATGGTTTTTGTTTGTCGCAGTTCAATTCTATCAAACTTTATACCCGCTAACGGTGAGATGTAAGCCCTAGAGAGCGTATTCGGTTGCCTAAGAGTGTCTTCCCCGAGTCTTTGTATAACATGATGGATTCGTACTTGTACTTCATATGCTCTTATCATTATATATTGAATTGCCTATCTATCCTTATCGTATTTCACATGTATATCTATATATGCATGCTTCTACTTTTGTCTTTCCTTTTATGTACGTTTGATGTGATATGGCTGGGAGAACCCGGAGTTACTCCCCACTGACTGTGGCGTTCATGTTTTTCATGGATGAACAGGTTGCTTGATTGGATGGCTTTTTGCTTGTGGTATTTTGGGTTCGGGTGTGAGCTAGCGGGCGTTGTCCCTGGATGAAACACCTCTAGACATGTATTAGCTAGTTTGCTAATCACTTTGATATTGATAACATTTTGAGAGACTTCGTCTCTTTAAGTATTTTGTATTTGGTTTGTAACATCTGACACTCCTCGTATTTTCTATTGGCATGTAAAAAGTTTTAAAAACACCGTATTTCCGCTATTTAAATCACATGCTTGTATGTTTTATTTCCGCATTCGCGAGGGTTGTCACATAGGTAATATATTTACCTTTATTTTAATTTCGCCCTCCGTCTTAATCATTTGTTTGTCTTTAATTGACGTAGGATAGTAGCCATTATTTTTTTTGTTAATGAAATTTTTGTTGTTAATTTAATTTCGCCTTCCGTCTTAATTATTTGTTTGTCTTTAATTGACGTAGGATAGTAGCCATTATTGTTTTTGATAATGAAATTTTGGTTGTTGTTAATATAATTTTGCCCTGCGTCTTAATCATTTGATAATCAAATTTTTGTTGTTGTTAGTAGCTAGTTATTACATGTGTTTTGTATGTCCAAATTATTACATGTATTGATATTGACTTAGTACCCGTTCAAGAATTACTCGTTAGGAGTAATTTTTGAATAGTCCCTGTTTTGGGACTGTCTTTCTACGTTTCAAGTCACTTAGGTAGTAAACACATAACTTGTAATTTATTAATGAGGAAAGAGCTCGGTAACAATTCCTTTAATGTTTTCTGAATGCATATGTTGAGTAAATATTTATTCAACATTGTGTATTTAGAAAACAAAGGGGAATTGCTGCTGAAATTTTTCCTCATTAATAAATTACAAGTGGTGTTTGCTAGTGACTTGAAACGTAGATTGATGGGTTTAGGTTGGAGTGATAAGGACCCAATTGAAGAAAATTAATTTTACTTGTTGATGAGAATTAGATATATATATATATATATATATTGATAATAATAAATGTTTAATTTACTATGTGTGATTATTGATTATCATTGTTGTTAATTTCTGATAATTTATTTATATAACATATATATATTTAAATGTAGATACATAATAACATGAAAAGATTAGAACGACGGTGGATGTATGAAAGATTAGACGAAAAAGAAACCCGAGCTGATATTTGCAAATGGGGTGAAAGAGTATATTGAATTCGCAGAACAATCTAGTGAGTTTAAGGATTTAGGCGGTGAAATGAGGTGTCCATGTAAAAAATGCGATAACTTAGCTTTTAAATCAAAAAGGGAGGTTCAAAATCATCTATGGTCGAATGGTTTTACTGATAATTATTATGTATGGAAGTATCACGGTGAGAAACTGGCTACCGAAGAGAGTTCAAGTAGTATCGTAGTTAGTAAGAATCCTTACCGGGAGTTGGTTGAAGATGCATTACGTGATAATGTTGAGCAAATAATGGAAGCTCGACTTAATCCCGACGACCTTAGCGATGAAGAAGTTCGTTATCCCCCACATCCCCAAGTTTCAGCCTTTTATAGAATGTTAAATAAAGGCGAACAACCAGTGTATGAGGGAAGTAGTATGAGTTTGTTGCAAGCGGCTGCTAGGCTGGTAGCACTCAAATGTGAGAAAAACTTATCTCTTAGATGCGCCAATGGTATTATGTTGTTAATTAGTGACATTATTCCAAAAAATAATCAAATGGCGCGCAATTTTCTAGATATTAAGAATTTGCTTAAGGGACTCCAACTACCCCATGTGAAAATCGATGCATGTCCTACCGGTTGCATGCTTTTTTGGGAAGAAAATGCCGATCTTGAGGAGTGTACCAAATGTCATGCCTCTTGGTATAAAGGTAAAAAGAATTTAAGTGGCCGGAAGCGAATACCTTGTAAACCACTGACTTATTTCCCGCTTGCGCCAAGGTTACAACGACTATTTGCAACCAAACACATAGCAGGTGAGATGAGTTGGCACCATAAAAACTCTTGAGTAAGAGAAAGAGGGACAATGACACACCCAAGTGATGGAGAAGCGTGGAAACATTTCGATAGAGAGCATCCAGAATTTGCAAGTGAGCCTCGCAATGTTCGCCTAGGTTTGTGTACAGATGGGTTTTCACCTTATGGCCAATTCGGGAAGTCTTACTCGTGCTGGCCCGTGATTGTAACCCCGTACAACTTACCCCCTTGGTTATGCATGAAGAGGCAATTTATGTTCTTATCTATTATCGTTCCAGGTCCTAATAACCCTAAAGCAAAATTGGATGTCTACCTCCAACCGTTGATCAAAGAGTTGAAAGAACTTTGGGAAACCGGTGAGGATACCTATGATGTCTCTAAGAAACGTAACTTTCAATTAAAAGTGGCATTACTATGAACGATCAATGATTTTCCTGCATATGGCATGCTTTCCGGTTAGTCCACAGCCGGATACCGTGCTTGTCCTTATTGTCTTCAAACAGATCCTAAATCCTTTTTTCTGAAACATAGTCGAAAGGTTTGTTGGTTCGATTGTCATCGTACTTTCTTGAAACATGATCATCCTTTCCGCAACAATTGTAAGCACTTTCTAAAGAATAGGAAAACTGAGGATACCACAGTTGCAATCAAATTAACCGGTGCTGAAGTCTGGGATTCGGTAAAAGGTTTACCAAAAGTTGTCGAGTCTTCTGCTGAAGAAATGAAAAGATTGAAAGACGACAAAACTGAAGGTTGGTGGAAACAAAGCATATTCTGGGAACTCCCTTATTGGAAGACATTGTTGATTCGACACAACTTAGATGTTATGCACATTGAGAAAAACTTTTTTGAACAGCTTATCAACACGGTGATGAATGTAACAAAGAAAACTCCGTTTGGCCCTAAGGGTAAAGCTGACTTTCTTGAGTATTGCTTGAAACGACCCATATCATCTAGGTTTGTTTTAGAGACAGCGGAGAAGAAGGCTCTATACGAATGGGTTGCTAGTTTGAAATTCCCGGATGGTTATGCTTCAGATTTGAGTCGGTTTGTTGACCATAGACATTTGGTGTTACATTCCATGAAAAGTCATGATTGTCATGTCTTTATGGAACGGTTACTTCCTGTTGCATTGAAACATTTACTCCCGACGAATTCTTGGAATGCTATAACTGAGATAAGCCAATTGTTTAGAGACATGTGTACTTCTACGATTAAAGTTGATTTCATGGAACATATAGAGTCAAGAATTGCGGAGATATTATGCAAGTTAGAAATGATATTTCCCCCTTCTTTCTTCAATTCCACAGAGCATTTACCTATTCACTTACCTTATGAAGCGAAAGTTGGAGGACCTGTCCAATATCGATGGATGTATCCATTTGAGAGGTTCCTTAATCATTTGAAAAAGAAGGTTGGCAACAAAGCTCGGGTCGAGGGTTCCATATGCAACGCTTTTTTGTTAGAGGAAATTTCTAGTTTTTGTTCCCTATATTTTGAAGATCACATTGACACAAAAGCGAAGGACTTGGAGGTTGGTGTGAATTCCGATAACCAACTTGATTCAAATATACCCGAGTTGTTCAATGATAACTTGGGAAATACTACCGGGAAATGTATAACGATGTAACACCCGGAAATGTACCCTATTTTTCTAGTAGAAATATTTTACGAAATCTTTTCAGTAATTTTAAGTTTTAATTTGGAATTTTATGTTTCGAGTCGAATTTAGAATTTCCGAGTTCGTATTTGGAATTTCTGTGAGAATTCATAAAAATCCCGTCTTAAGTCGAGTTTGACTTTTCTTGACTTTTGAGTCGAGTTTGACTTTCTTGACTTTGGAAACCGTCTTTGACTTTTTCCTTCATAACTCACATAACTCCCTCCTTAACCTAATTTTTCATTCAAACACAACACAAATATCTTCCTCCTTAAGAAATCTCATATTTCCCTCTTTGATATCGATCTTAGAATCGTCGTAACTTCTTCGTTACTTGATAGAATTTACGTAAGTTCGTCTTATTCTTCTTCCCTAACCTTCCTCTATCCGTATTGATAATAAAATTATCGTCTTTCTCGCTTTTCAAGCTTTCCGTCTTTCTCAAGATGAACTTTATTCATCTTTTTACGATCTATTTGTAGGTGGCGACCTCCAAGATCCCGACAAAGACTATTTCCTTATAGAAGAGGAGCTCGACGTTTAGTAGAGACGCATAAAGGTAACGGTGAAGGGTTACTCGGTATCATTTACGTGTTTTACATGTTTATATGCTAGAAATCGTATTTAGAATACGATTAGGAAGATTAGAAATCATGCTATGATTAATGGATGATGTTATATGATGAATGTTGATGATATATATTGATTGTTGATGATTAGTAGAATTGATTTATGAGAATTGAAATGGATTGAATATGTAAAGGAAGCTCACGGATGAACTGGGGTTCCTGGCCGGTCAACCGGCCGCCGGTCAACCGGCCGCCGGTCTGCCAACCGGCTGGGAACACTCCAGTAACATTTTTGGAAAATTGGAATTTGTATGATGAGGTGCTCTGTGCCGGTCGACCGGCCCAGACCACGTTTCTCTATTTTATGTGATTTTTGGATTTTGCCTGTGTTCTGAGCCGGCCCACCGGCCACCGGTCACTCTCCCGGCCTGCAACACGGCTGTGTTGTTTTCTTTTGACTTCTAAAACTCGTGATTTATAATAGTTCGCATGATCGGTTTATCGTATAATTTTACGTAGGGTCTTATAATATTCATGTTTTGAATATATGAAATTTTATTCGCTTGTATCACATGTTTTGTGACGGTTTTTGCTATGTCCCACTTTGAGTCGGTTTTTACAAATGATACGGTTTGAGCACTATTTTGTCTTGTGCTTTGTACTCTCATTCCCTTGGCTACCTTCCCGTTCGTAAGGCTGGAATGTCGGAACGGAGAGGTATCCTACTGCTTAAATGCATGTGTTAGTGGGCATACGACGACGTTGTTGGGAGTTGAACGCTATGCGTTGTTCGACCCGGCCGTCAAATGTTGTGTACTTGCGAGGTGGTGTATTTGCATGTAGCGTACCGCATTGTTATGAGGCTTGAGCTCGTTTTCCGCCTCTTTCGTGAATTGATCTACCGGAATGGGGGTACTCGGCGTTTTCTTTGTAAGACCGAGTCTTGGATGCGAAACGTCATCGCATGTCGAATCGGAAAATGTGATTCCGAGAATCTGGCCAGGTTTAGATTAGGAGCCTTATGTTCCTACCAGGAGGAAATTAGTCTACATAGGCGAAATTAAGCATCGCGTATGAGTTCGGGAATGTGATCCCGTGGATGCCTTTTAATCATACTTGCCATGTACACGATGCTAGTGCGTTTCATTTACCGTGAGAGTGTCGTCTTTGTGTCGTGTCTTTGAATGGTGATTTCATGATTGTGTTCATGGTCATTGCATGATTGGACACCGTCAAGTCTTGGTTCGTGAATGGATGATAATATGTTGGATTTATGTGATCATCGCATGACTTGACTGGTTTGTCTGTCGAGTCTCAATTCTTATCAATCTTATACCGCTAACGGTGAGATGCAAGCCCTAGTGAGCGTATTCGATTGCCTAAGAGTGTCTTCCCCGAGTCTTTGAATAACATGATGGATTCGGACTTGTATTCCATATGCTCTTATCATTATCTATGGAATTGCCTATCTATTCTTATTGTACCTCACATGTATATCTATATATGCATGATTTACTTTTGTATTTTCTTATATGTACGTTTAATGTGATATGGCTGGGAGAACCCGGAGTTACTCCCCACTGACTGTGGCATTCATGTTTTTCATGGATGAACAGGTTGCTTGCAATGGATGACTTTTTGGATATGATGTATTGGGGTTCGGTTGTGAGCTAGCGGGCGTTGTCCCTGGAAGTTTCACCTCTAGACGATAGTAGCTAGTTTTGTTAAACACTTGTTCTTTGCTAACATTTTAAGAGACCCCGTCTCTTTGTTGTAATTCCGCTTTTAGTTTGTAACATTTTGACACACCTCGCGTTATATATATCTTGCATGTTTAAAGGTTTTTAAAATACCGTATTTCCGCATATTATTTCACATGCTTGTATGTTTTCTATTTCCGCATTCGCTAGGGTTGTCACAACGAGGTACTTAAATGAAAAAGAGTTTGAAGATGCTCATTTTTATGTGCCAAGAAACTGTGGGCAATTTTTAGAGACTTATGAAAAGTAAGTTGTTGATTCATTATTACACAAATAACTTTTCGTAATAAAATTAATTCATTATAGTTAAAACGTACATTACTAATTAAAACATGTCTTGATGTCACGTCTTATGATGATGTTTGGAGCAAACATGACAAAAGTTTTTCGAAATGGTTGGGAAATGAAGTAAGATCACATTTCAATTTCTTATTAACTAATAATTAATATTGAGAATATAACATCTTAATATAATTAATATATTGTTTTATTGATATATATATAGGCTTATAGATTGAAGGATCCTTTAATAATAGCTCTAGCAGGGGGTCCAAGTAACTGGGTGAGGACATGGAGAAGATATTCTATCAATGGCTATAAATTTTGTGCTTTTAAGGAGGGAGTTGATGTTCCGAAAGCTACTATAAGCAATGGGGTTTGTGTGAGTTCTACTGAAGGGTTCGACTACTACGGAACCCTTAATGAAGTAGTTGAGCTTTCTTACTATACCGAGCACAGAATTTATAAAGCCATATTGTTTAAATGTGATTGGTTTGATAATTCCCCACAAGGAGTTAGTATCCATAAGGTATACGAACTTGTCAATGTAAACTTAAAAAAGAAACTTCGTGGACATAACCCATTCGTGGCAGCTTTTCAAGTGGATCAAGTGTGTTATGCTCCTTATCCGACCACTAAGAAAGATAATCAATGGTCCACGATTTTTAAAATCAAGGCACGATCGCATGTTGATGCTCATGTTCACGAAATCGTCTTCCAAGAAGATGTGGTTGTCAATAGTCAGTCAATTTCACCAATTTTGGTGGAAGAGACACAAAGTGAGGATGAATATGAAGTGGTTGTTGAAAGGGGTGAAGGGGAGTATGACAAGGACATCGGTGATAAAGAAAGAGAAAAAGATGATGAAGATGAAGAAATTCAACTAGTACAAAATGAGGAAGATGAGGAAGCAGTCGGAATACTTTTTTCAGATGATGAAAGTTTGTTCATTTGTAGTGATAGTGATAGTGAGGGTCACTAGTTACTTGTAATCTATTTGTCAAAATACAATTATAATCAAATTTGAAACTTTGCATTGTAATTCAAAAAGTTTGCTCACGGTTTTTATATATTGAACTACCTAACAATTTCCATTGTATATAGCTTTTACTTATGGCAGGTGGGTCGTTTATCAGACGAATCATAGGTAGCACTAGTCGTTCTCGTCGTTCTGATGATGAGCGGAACGAGGAGGATGATGCCTTTCACGAGCAGGAGCAGGAGCAGGAGCAGGAGCAGGAGCAAGAGCAGGTGGCGATCCCGACGACACAGCAGGAGAGTAACCGGATTATTCTGTCTCGCAATCCTGACATAGGCCAGTGGTAAGTGTCTAATTATTATATAGAATACTTTAATTATCGCAAACTTTATTTTATTATCACTTTTACGCTAACTTATATTATCTTTTATTATCGCGTTCGTTCTAATATGTATATTTTTCAGGTGGGACGACAAGCCGATCAAACAATACGTTACTTGGTCTTTTATTCGTACCATAGGCCGAGAATACTTCACCAAATGGAGTGAAGCGAGCCACTACCAGCGTAGGCGGATGTGGGATTACTTTCAGGTATATTTTATTACGGTTGTATCTATTACGAAAAAGTAATTGTTTTCATTCAAAAAGTGTAGTTATGCAATTTCAGCAATACTAACAAGTTGTTTATGATGAAATAGAATCATGTGAACTCGGGCGATCCGAAATACGACCCGAAGCCCGACTGGCAGAAACATGACACGAGGCGGATTACCTCACTTGTTAATGGCTGCAAGTATAACAAAAATAGGCCGGATTGGGTGCCTGAAATTTGGTGGGAAAACATTAGAAATAGGCCCGAAAGCGATCCCGAATTCGCCAAGAAGTCTAACATAAACAAGGCTAATAGACGGTCAGGTGGCGAGAAAGCGGTGGGCACCCATACTCTAGGCCGGAAGAGTTGTTCCGATGCGTTTAAAGAATTGGTAAGTCCTTTATTTTTTACTTCACATACAATTTGCATATTAATTATGAAGGATTAATATTGCCGATATATCACTTAATGTTTTTATAATACTTTCAGGTTGATCCTACGCCGTACAAGTTAATTGAGAAAACAAAAAAGAACAAGAAGGGCGAGTGGGTTAACCCTAGAGCTGCTAAGACAAACGTAAGTTTGTCTAATAATTACTAAGGAGTTTTTTTTATATCCAATTTTAATACTTTTTATTAGTTTCGTTTTGTTTTGATTACTTAATGTTTTTAATTATATAATTTCTTTTTTGTGGGTTCAGGAAGCTTACACCGAGGATATGAGTCAGCGAACGCCAACTGGCGAGACCCCAGACGAATTCCATGCATATTATAAAGCGGCAGACGGATTCGATAAGAAGTCGAGGCTCTTCGGGATAGGAGACAAGGGGAAACAACTGTGGTATGATCCACCATGCAACAAAAGTGCACGCGCATCTTTCTCCTACAATCCTACAGATTACACTCGACTCGCAAGTCAGAATACTCAAATGAAGGAGCAATTGAATGCACTTGCGAATGAACGAGAACATGAGAGAGTCGCCCGACTTGCCCTTGAAGCACAAGTACGGGCCAATCAACAACAAATGGATCACCAAGCCACGCAAATGGCTGCCATGCAAGCGGCTATGATGAGATTTCTTCCCCCGGAGTTGTGCAACAACTTCCCTCCTCCACGTCCAAGAGATGACAACGCGGACGATGGGCACGGTTTTGGAGGAGCTCCCGTTACCCCCTTAGGTTAGTAATTTATCATCTACCTAAGTTAGGGAACCCGTTGAATTTGTAAGCTTGTAAAAACAAAGTTGTATGAATTTGTTTAACATTTTATGTAATGATTTTTTTTTCCATTTTCCATCGATTTTTCCCTTTTTTTTTATTGCCTTTTGTTGATTCCCGACCATGCGGTCTATGTGCGTATGAAATACCGCTTTGCG
>JAIUZE010029806.1:0-10273 GCA_022085475.1 Heliosperma pusillum | reverse complement strand
CGAACGCTTTGCGTTGATCGACCCGGCCGTCAAATGTTGTGTACTTGCGAGGTGGTGTTATTTGCATGTAGCGTACCGCTTGTTATGAGGCTTGTGCTCTTTTCCGCCTCTTTCGTGAATTATATCGACCGAATTTGGGGTACTCAGCATCTTTGATTGACCGAGTCTTGGATGCGAAATGTCATCGCATGTCGAACCAGAAAATGTGATTTCGGGATTCTGGCCAGATTTAGACTAGGACCGGGTATTTATATCGTCGTTCTACCAGGAGGAAATTAGTCCACATATACGAAATGAATTGAATCGTGTATGCGTTCAGGGAAATGCTTATCTCGTGGATGGCTTTTAATCATACTTGCCATGTACACGGTGCTAGTGCGTTTCATTTACCGTGAGAGATGTCGTCATTGTATTGGTATGTTTGGATGGATGATTACATGAATGATTATATGATTGATCATTGAATGACTTGGCATGGTTTGTTTGTTGAGTCTCAATCTTATCAAATTAGTCTTTCAGATACGAAATGTGATCATGTATGCGTTCAGGGAAATGCTCATCTCGTGGATGCCTGTTAATCATACTTGCCATGTACACGATGCTAGTGCGTTTCATTTACCGTGAGAGAGGTCGTCATTGTATTGTTATGTGTGGATGGGTGATTACATGATTGATTATTCATGGTCATACCATGACTTGGCATGGTTTGTTTGTCGAGTCTCAATCTTATCAAACGTATACCGCTAACGGTGAGATGCAAGCCCTAGTGAGCGTATTCGGTTGCCTAAGAGTGTCTTCCCCGAGTCTTTGTATAACATGATGGATTCGGATTTGTATTCCATATGCTCTTATCTTTAATTATCGAATTGCCTATCTATCCTTATCGTATTTTCACATGTATATCTATATATGCATGCTTCCACTTTTGTATTTCCTTTTATGTACGTTTAATGTGATATGGCTGGGAGAACCCAGAGTTACTCCCCACTGACTGTGGCGTTCATGTTTTTCATGGATGAACAGGTTGCTTGATTTGGATGGCTTTTTGCTTATGATATTTTGGGTTCGGGTGTGAGCTAGCGGGCGTTGTCCCTGGATGAAACACCTCTAGACGTTCATTAGCTAGATGCTAAATAACTTGTCTTTCGTTAACATTTTGAGAGACTACGTCTCTTGTAGTATTTTGTATTTGGTTTGTAATATTTGACACTCATCGTATTTTCTATCTTGCATGTATAAAGGTTTTTAAAATACCGTATTTCCGCTAATTAAATCACATGCTTGTATGTTTTATTTCCGCATTCGCGAGGGTTGTCACAACTATCAAAATGAACGTACCGGTGCGTAGATGATGACCAAGGGGTAGACACAAGGTGTAGAAACAAGGTATCTACAAAGCTCCCACTTTGAATGGGGCTTGGACTTGGCAAAAGTCAAAGTATGGCCATCAGGTAAATCGAAGATTACAACATGACGACTATGGCGACGCGAGGCGGCTCAAAGGGGTTGAACCAAGGACATGTCGTCGGGAACATTTTAAAGTCTGTCGACCACCGGGAAGGGTCGTTTAAATTTCATTAGACTACGTATAAAAGCTCTTCTTATTTGGAATGAGGTTACGATGTGAGGCTCGCCAGCCGTTTGAATTTGGTTACGTCGTGAGGCTCGCCAGCCGTTATAAGTGAGAATCTTTCTGTCTCTGTCCTCAGGCAAACTCGTGTTGGGAAACATATATTGAAATAAATTTGTGAAAATTGATATATGTAAGACTCTGCCAAGATTGAATCATTCCGGAGAATCTGCTCGGTTGTGGCAAGCGAAATTCTGGCAATAAAAGACGGGCCCACTAATTGTATGTCCGAAAGGTGGATCCCTGCTGAGATGATACAGTCATGTGATAGTTTTGAAGCTTGTCAAGGCGCGGCTATACGGAAGACTCTGTCAGGATCGAATCATTCCGGGGAATCTGCTCGGTTTTGGCTAGGATCATCCTGATGATAAAAGGCATGCCCACGGATTATATGTCCGAAAGGGGTGTCCCGAATTGCTTGTTTCTTGTTTTTTTTAACTGATTTTGAGAAGTGACGAACGATCGTCAATTAAAGATTTTTTTGAATTGATTTGAAAAGTGACGAACGATAGTTAATTGAAGATTTTTTTGAATTGATTTGAAAAGTGACGAACGATCGTCAATTGATTTTTTTTTTGAATTGAACTGATTTGAAAAGTGACGAACGATCGTCAATTAAAGATTTTGAATTGATTTGAAATCGAGGTGGCAGGTGTGAAACCCCCAATTTACGCCGAGGTGTTTGAATTGAATTAATTTTAGCAGTGACGAACAATCGCCAATTAAGGAGTCATTTGCTCTTTGCAAAAGATCGTAATGGCAGGCGTCAAGCCCCCAGCTTACCCCGAGGTGTTGGAGAGCAAGCCTTTAACTTTGGACATCTTCATTATTTTCATTACATAGGAATGCGTTTGATTTGACCTTTATTTGCATTTGAACACAGGTGGCACCGTCTCAGCACATAGTGTCGTGGAAGGTGGCCAACTGGTTGCAGACTATTGTCATTGAGGCGCTCTTAGGTGGCCGGGATCGACAAGTATGAACCTCATATCTCTTTCCATTGTATCTTGAAATGAAATGATTGAAATGAGGCCTTTTTTCACAGATATACCTAGAGCGGAAGTTGGCGGAGTCCCAGGAGCAGACGGCTCGTCTGTTGATGGAGCTGGAGGTTCTGGGATGCTGAGATCGCCGCTCTCGCGGTGACCGTAGCCTTGCTGGGTGGCGAGTAGGATTAGTTGTCATTCGTTTTGCCGTTGACTTGTACATATTGACTTGTACATTTTGACTTGTTTTTGTATATTTTGAATTTGTTTCGGGTCAAAGCTCCCAGCCTTAGATTTTTGGATTTTGTTTTAGGCGAGAGCCACAGATTAATGTATATATTTTATTTTGATTGTATTTGACGGCCTGAGTGCCTTTGTTGTTGGGTGTTCTTCCCGTTCCCACAGGTTAGTCTAAAATTAGGTTTGGTATGTAACACCCGTAAATGTACCCTATTTTTTTATAGTGAAAATATTTACAGATACTTTTCAGCGAAATTTAGTTTTAATTTAGAATTTAATTTTCCGAGTCGAATTTAGAATTTCCGAGTTCGTATTTGGATATTACGCGAGATTTCAAGTAAATCCCGTCTTAAGTCGTCTTTGACTTTTTCTTGACTTTTTCCCTCATACTCCCTCATACTACCTCCTAACCTAATTCATACTCACACAACTCAAACTTACTTCATCACTAAGAAAACCAAGGAAAAACCTAGCTTCCATAATCATCCAATCTTAGAATCGTCATATCTCGCTCAATTCTCGCTCAAATTCACGTAAGTTTGTCTTATTCTTCCCCTCTTATCATCCTCTATCCGTATTGATAATAAAATTACCGTCTTTCTCGCTTTTCAAACTTTCCGTCTTTCTCAAGGTGAAGTAAATTCATCTAAGATCCCGACAAAGACTATTTCTTAATCGAAGAGGACCTTGACGCGAAGTGAAGACGCAATAAGGTAGCGGTGAAGGGTTACTCGATATCATTTACGTGTTTTACATGATTTCTATGTTAGAATTCGTATTTAGAATACGATTAGAAAGCTTAGGAATTGTGTTATTGATAATGATTGTTGTTAGTTGATGATTGTTGATGATGAATATTGATTGTTGATAGTTGTTAGAAAGTAAATATGAGAATTGAAATTGATTGAACAAGTGTAAGAAGCTCACGGGTGGACTGGGGTTCCCAGCCGGGTGACCGGCCGCCGGTCTGCCCACCGGCTGGGAACTCATCAGTAGGGAAAATTGGATTTTTTGTGTATTGGTGCTCCTGGCCGGGTGCCCGACCGCCGGCCCCCAGACCGGCCTGGAACACGCTGCATTTTCGATGAGTTTTTGTATGATGCATGATGTGCCTGCCGGGGTACCGGCCGCTGGTCCTCTGACCGGCCGGCAACACGGCTGTGTTTTATTTCTTACAATTCTTAAAACTCGTAATTTATAATAGTTCGCATGATTCGTTTTTCATATAATTTTACGTAGTGACTTATAATATTAATGTTTTGAATATATGATATTTCATTTGCTTATATCGCATGTTTTGTGACAGTTTTTGGTATGTCCCACTTTGAGTCGGTTTTTACAAATGTTACGGTTTGAGCACTATTTTGTTATGTGCTTTGTAATCTCATTCCCTTGGCTACCTCCACGTTCGTAAGGCTGGAATGTCGGAACGGGGATGTATCCTACTGCTTAAATGCATGTGTTAGTGGGCATACGACGACGTTGTTGGGAGGCGAACGCTATGGGTTGATCGACCCGGCCGTCAAAATGTTGTGTATTTGCGAGGTGGTGTTATTTGCATGTAGCGTACCGCTTGTTATGTGGCTCGAGCTCTTTTCCGCCTCTTTCGTGAATTATCGACCGAATTTGGGGTACTCGGCGTCTATGATTGACCGAGTCTTGGATGCGAAAAGTCATCGCTTGTCGAATCAGAACAAGTTTATTCCGAGAGTATGGCCAGGTTTAGACTAGGAACCGTATTATTATCGTCGTCCTACCAGGAGGAAATTAGTCTACATATACGAAATGTCATCGTGTATGCGTTCAGGGAAATGTTTATCTCGTGGATGCCTGTTAATCATACTTGCCATGTACACGGTGCTAGTGCGTTTCATTTACCGTGAGAGAGGTCGTCATTGTATTGTTATGTGTGGATGGGTGATTACATGATTGATTATTCATGGTCATACCATGACTTGGCATGGTTTCTTTGTCGAGTCTCAATCTTATCAAACTTTTACCGCTAACGGTGAGATGTAAGCCCTAGTGAGCGTATTCGGTTGCCTAAGAGTGTCTTCCTCGAGTCTTTGTATAACATGATGGATTCGGATTGTTATTCCATATGCTCTTATCATTATATATTGGATTGCCTATCTATCCTTATCGTATTTCACATGTATATCTATATATGCATGCTTCTACTTTTGTATTTCCTTCTATGTACGTTTAATGTGATATGGCTGGGAGAACCCGGAGTTACTCACCACTGATTGTGGCGTTCATGTTTTTCATGGATGAACAGGTTGCTTGCATGGATGGCTTTTTGCTTGATATTTTGGGTTCGGGTGTGAGCTAGCGGGCGTTGTCCATGGAAGTTTCACCTCTAGACGATATTTTAGCTAGTTTGCTAAACACTTTGACTTTTATAATAATTTGAGAGACTTCGTCTCTTGTTTGTATTTCATACTTTAGTTTGTAATATTTGACACTCCTCGTATACTTCTTCTTGCATGTATAAAAGTTTTAAAAACTTCATATTTCCGCTATATAATTCACATGCTTGTATGTTTTATATTTCCGCCTTCGCGAGGGTTGTCACAGTTGGTATCAGAGCTTTATTGCTCCCGACGCACACACGTGAACCCTAAACTTAAACTACTTGACCTTGAAATAATAAATGAGAGATGGGTAAAAGTTAAGGACTTTACTTGGTAGTCTATTTGTTTATGCTAATTGATAGGAGTAACTTAATTTGTTTTTGTTTCTTATGAAGATGGTTAGACCACGAATGGTAGAGAATGTCGTGTTGGAAGCTCTTACTCAAGTATTGAAAAATCAGCAAGATGCAGCTTTAGCTCATGCCAACCAAGTTCCTTCTCGAAGGGAAGATAACCATCAAGGTGGCTACACATGGGTAGCTGGACAAATAGCTAGAAGTAAGATTGTACCATATGGTGGAGAGTCGGACCCTACAGAGCTATCAGATTGGTTCCGTGAGATGGAGAAGCAGTTCGATCTATACCAAGTCCGTGAAGAGGACAAGGTGAGGATCGCAAAGCACTTCCTTGTGAGGGAAGCTGATAATTGGTGGACTATCACTAGTGCCACCGCTACTCTCGAAGATGACTTCAGTTGGGCTTGTTTCAAAGCCCTAGTGGAAGGTAGATTCTATCCTAAAGAGCTTAAACAACAAAGGCTCAAGGAGTTCATTGACTTTAAGCAAGGCAACTTGTCAGCTCAGGACTTCTCTACGGAGTTCAATAAGCTTGCTCATTTTGCTCCAAGACTTATCCGAGATGACGAGGATCGAGCCTTCTATTACCGTAACAAGCTGAGTGTCGTTCTTCAAAGTAAAGTGAGAAGGAATATTACGTCCTTTGGAGATCTTTATGACGATGCCTTGTGGGCCGAAAATTCCATGAAGGCTATTAGAGATGAAGCTTTGATGAATAATCCCTCTCCTTCTTTCACTCCAAGGCCGAATGTTTATCGGAAGAGACCGTTTATTCCGTCTCCTTCTAATTCTTATGCTACCAAGAGGAGATTCAATCCTCCTTCCAATGCAAACACGAGAGCTCCTGCTCCTTTCTTTCCTAGAGCTACTTCAAATGTGGCTCATAGGCCTTATGGTCCTCAAGCTCAAGCTCAAGGTCGCCAATGTAACCGTTGTAGACTTCCACACCACCCCAGTGTGTCTTATTCCAACCGACCTTACATTTGCTACTTTTGTCAAAAGGGTGGTCACCGTTATGAGGATTGCCCCGATCGAAAGTTGCCCCCTCCTCCTGCTAAACCTAAGGTTTCTATCTTTGTTATGAGCCGTGCCGAAGCCGATGCTCATCCAGAGATCATTAGGGGTATGTTCTCAGTCTTAGAGCAACCGTATCTTATCCTTTTTGATACCGGTGCTTCTATGTCTTTTGTGTCTTCGACTTATGCTAATAAATTATCTATCAAGCCTACATCTAGTGAGGATACTCCCATATCCTTACAATCCGGAGATATTATCTCTTGTTCTACCCTTTATCAAAATGTCCCAATATCTATTGCGGGTTCTATCTTTCCCGCTAATCTCCTTAAGTTTCCTCTAGGAGAGTTCGATATAATCCTAGGTATCGATTGGTTAGCATTGTACCATGCTAGGTTCGAGTGTCGTGATCAAAAGATTTATTTAAAGAGTCCTTTAGGAGTTAGAATAACTTATAAGGGATCCCATCCCCGAAAAGGTGTGTCTTTAATTTCCGCTATGAAATTGGTAAGTATAGTTAGAAAAGGTCACCAAGCATACTTGTGTATTGTGACTTCTTCAACTACCTCTTTGCCAAGTATTGAAGATGTGCCTATTGTTCGTGAATTTGTTGATGTATTCCCTAAAGACTTGTCCGAAATTCCTCCCGAGCGTGATGTTGAGTTCTCTATTGATCTTGTACCTGGTTCTGGACCCATAGCCAAAGCTCCTTTCCGTATGGCTCCAACCGAATTGAAAGAATTAAGGAAGCAGCTAGATGATATGATTGAGAAGGGTTTTATTCGACCAAGTGCCTCGCCTTGGGGTGCTCCCGTTCTCTTTGTAAAGAAGAAAGATGGTTCTATGAGGCTTTGTATTGATTATCGTGAATTGAATCGGATTACAATCAAGAATAGGTATCCTTTGCCGAGAATAGAAGATTTGTTTGATCAACTAAAGGGTGCTTCTACTTTTTCCAAGATTGATTTGAGATCCGGTTATCACCAAATTCCTGTTCGAGATGTTGATATTCCAAAGACCGCTTTTAGTACTAGGTATGGTCATTATGAGTTCAAGGTGATGCCTTTTGGATTGACGAATGCTCCCGCTATTTTCATGGACCAAATGAACCGCACATTTAGTGTGTATCTTGACAAGTGTGTGGTGGTATTCATTGATGATATTCTTATTTTCTCCAAGTCCGAAGAAGAGCATGCTATTCATCTAAGGACTATTTTGAGTGTTCTTCGTCGTCAGAAATGGTATGCTAAATTCTCCAAGTGTGAATTCTGGTTATCTAAAGTGTCCTTTCTTGGGCATGTGATTTCTAAAGAGGGTGTAATGGTGGATCCTTCTAAGATTGAAGATGTGGTGGATTGGAAGAGTCCGACCGATATTAGAGAAATTCGAAGTTTTCTTAGATTAGCTGGTTATTACCGTAGATTTGTCAAGGATTTCTCTAAGCTTGCTAGACCGATGACCCAGTTGTTGAAGAAGGAAACCAAGTTCCTATGGGATGAAGCTTGTGAAGCTGCTTTTCAAGAGTTAAAGAAGAGGTTAACTACCGCTCCGGTGTTGACTTTGTCTGAAGATGGAGTAGACTTCGATGTCTATTGTGATGCTTCTAAGATGGGATTGGGTTGTGTTCTTATGCAAAATAGGAAAGTGGTGGCTTATGCTTCAAGGCAGTTGAGAGTTCATGAAGTGAACTATCCTACTCATGATTTGGAATTGGCCGCCGTTGTTCATGCTTTGAAAGTGTGGAGACATTATCTTATTGGAGTTCATTGTCGTATATTCACCGATCACAAGAGTTTGAAGTACATATTTACTCAAAAAGAGTTGAATATGAAACAAAGAAGATGGTTGGAATTGGTGAATGATTATGATTTTGAGTTATTGTATCATGAAGGGAAGGCTAATGTTGTTGCCGATGCTCTTAGTAGGAAAGCTTCTCATGCTTTGAAAGCTATGCGGGTATTACCCGTTGATCTTTGTGCCGAGTTTTGAAAGTTGAAGTTGGAATTTGTGGAGCGTGGGTTTGTTTATGTTGGTGCTATGACTGCCGAGCCTGTTTTTCTCCGTGAGATCCGCGAAAGCCAAGTTGATGATCTTACCTACAAGTCTATTCAAACCAAACTTCTTGAAGGTAAAGCTAAAGATTTCAAGTTTGATGATGAAGGTGTTCTTTGTTTCCATGGCCGTTTATTTGTTCCTAATGCTCTTGATTTGAGGAAGTGAGTTCTTGATGAAGCTCACCTTTCCCCTTATTCTATTCACCCCGGAGGTGATAAGATGTACAAAGATTTGAAGCTACAATTATGGTGGCCGAACTTGAAGGGTGATGTTGTATCTTATGTTGGAAGATGTCTTACTTGCCAACAAGTGAAGATTGAACACAAGAGGCCCGGTGGATTGCTACAATCGTTGGATATTTCACTATGGAAGTGGGAATCTATTTCTATGGATTTTGTTATGGCTCTACCGAGGACCGTTGGAGGTAAAGATGTCGTTTGGGTTGTTGTTGATCGTTTGACCAAGTGTGCTAGGTTTATTCCGATCAAAGAAACTTGGAGTTTAGATCGACTAGCGAAAGCCTATGTTGATGAGATTGTTAGATACCATGGCGTTCCTAAGGAAATCATATCCGACCGAGATCCGAGATTCTGTTCGAGATTTTGGAAGGCTTTACAAGAAGCCATGGGTAGTAAGTTGTTGATGAGTACCGCATTTCATGCCGCTACCGATGGTCAGACTGAGAGGACTATTCAGACTTTAGAAGACTTGCTTAGGGCTTGTGCACTCGACTTCCAATCTAGTTGGGAAAAGAGTCTACCGTTGGTGGAGTTTTCTTACAACAACAGTTATCATGCATCGATCAAGATGGCTCCTTCTGAAGCTCTTTATGGAAGGAAATGTCGGAGTCCTATATGTTGGAATCAATTGAGTGATGTTCGTGACTTAGGCCCCGATGTTCTTGTTGAGACCGTTGATAATGTGAAGGTCATTCGTGATAGAATGAAAGCCGCTCAAGACCGTCAAAAGTCTTATGCCGATATCCGAAGAAGGCCGTTAGAGTTTGAAGTTGGGGATTAAGTGTTCTTGAAAGTATCTCCAATGAAGGGTATTAAACGGTTTGGTGTTAAGGGTAAATTGAGCCCGAAATACATTGGACCTTTTGATATTGTGAAAAGGATTGGTGCCGTTGCTTATAAGTTGGATTTGCCGCCGAATTTGGCTAAGGTTCATGGATGTTTTTTCCATTTTTCTCAACTTGAGGAATATGTTGTTGGATCCCAGCCATGGTCTTTCAGTTTGAAATGCCGAGCCTTGAACGAATTTATCCGTTGTGTTTTGGACAAGAAAGAGCCGATCCGCATCCTAGATTAAGTGGATAGGAAGTGTTGAGAAGTAAAAGCACTCTTTGGTGAAAATCTTGTGGAGAAGTGCTAATGTCGAAGAAGAGACTTGGGAAACCGAAGCTTCTATGCGTAGTAAATATCCGAGTCTTTTCGAGTAAGGTAATTTTTATTTTTCCTCAAGTTTCGAGGGCGAAAATTTTTAAAAGGTGGGGTGATTGTAACACCCGGAAATGTACCCTATTTTTCTAGTAGAAATATTTTACGAAATCTTTTCAGCGAATTTAAGTTTTAAATTAGCTTTTTATGTTTCGAGTCGAATTTAGAATTTCCGATTTCGTATTTGGAATTT
>JAIUZE010029805.1:8074-39701 GCA_022085475.1 Heliosperma pusillum | reverse complement strand
TATTATTTTTTTAAATAAAATTTCGGTCTTCAAACTTATAAGGCGAGTCGGGAAAAAGTCAACGAAAGTCAAAGTTGACTGAAAGTCAAGAAAAGTCAAAGATTGACTTAAAAGTCAGAAAAGTTTAGAACGACTTAAAAGTCAAGAAAAGTCAATGACGACTTTAAAAAGTCAAGAAAAGTCAAAGACGACTTAAAAGTCAAGAAAAGTCAAAGATGACTAAAAACGTTCTTTTCATGAAATCTCTCAGAAATTCCAAATACGAACGCGGAATTTCAAAATAAGACTCCGAACAAAAATTCCTATTTTAAAAACTTAAGTTCTACTGAAAAGTGTTAGTAAATATTTTTACTAGAAAAATTGGGTACTTTTCGGGTTGTTACAAAGCATATGATTAATAAGTATTTGTGGGACAAATATAAAAAAACAAAATGGTCTATAATGGACATATGTGCACTGGTTTGTGCATGTGCAAATGGGATGCTTATTGTTCTGTTTTCTGTTCACAATCCACTAGGTGATAGTGACATTACATGCAATATTTAATCATCACTACATTTCTTATACTCCACTACTTTGCATAATAATAAAAATAAGCAAAGTAAGAGGCCACATGGCTTGGGTGTGCCGGCCATAGTGCCATAAAATGGACAATTATTGTTCAACTTTTACCACTTCATTCTTATGCTTATTTTGCTTACTTCTCTCTAAAACCTCTCACATCTCTCTAAAACTAATCTATACAATAATATTCTCTACATATTATTAGAGTAGTAATATACTAATATTTGTAGTATTATATCTTTACTTATTATCTAGTTAATAATAAGTTTAGATTATTTTGGGTACCATCTTGGGTGCAATTTGGAAGGAGGTCTTCTAATTTGGAGGCTATTTTGGAGGATCATCCATATTATTCTAAGCTCAAGAACAACAAGAAAGGAGTTTCTTATTGTGCCCATTTTGCCGAAAATTCCCAATGTAAGGATATTTTTGTCTTATCTTTTATTTTATGCTTTTATATTTGCAGGCATGATAACTAGATCCTAAATCATTAAGTTAATGTAATTTAATGAACTAATTAGAGGAGTCTAATTAGAGGTCTAGGACTTTCAAATCCCCCACCAGTTCTTACCGAAGCCGAAAAGCGACTCCAATACCTAGAGGAGCAACTAATGTACCTAAAGGGAGATGACATCTACATGAAGAATAATCGCAAATATGAAACGATAAATGCCCAATTGCCAACCAATTTCAACATGACTGACATCCCAAAATTCAAGGGGCATGAAAACCCTTTGAATCATATTCGTGCCTTCAAGGATTAGATGTCTATCAAAGGCATCAAACCATAGATGTTCCTAAGGATCTTTCCTTCACCTCTCGACACCATTCCTAAGAAGTGGTTCTATTCTCTAGAACACAAGAAAATTGCAACCTGGGATGATGCCGCAATTGAATTCGCCAAGCAATACGCAGAAAATGCTGAAATCCAAGTCAATATGCGTACTCTAGAGGTTCTTACCCAAAATGAGAAAGAAGGTTTCACCAATTTCCGAAGTAGGTGGAGGAAGACTAGCACACAACTTGTTGAACGTCCAGACGAAGCCACTCTTGTGGAAAAGTTCGTGGACAAGTTCAGACCTATTTATACAAACCATCTTAGATACCAAAATATAAAGTCTTTCAAAGATTTAATTGTGCTAGGAACCAGAATTGAAGAAGACATCCGAAAATGGCTCTTGTCCAAAACGATAGGTCGCGGATATCAAGGCACAAAAAATCGTTCTTACGGATCTACTAACAAAACCGATGAAGTCAATCTTGTTGAACAATCTAAAAAGAACAACCCACAAAGGAAATTCAGAAGCATCGGTGATACATATTCTAATGCCTTGAAAAGGTTGACACAACAAGGCAAGCTCCAACCCATACGACCCACACCTAATCCGGAAAAGAAAACTAGGTTCTGGGATGAGAATGCCTACTCCGAGTATCAAAGAGGCAAAGGGCATGATACAGAGAAATGCTTCAAATTGAAGCACACCCTTCAAGATATGATTGAAGATGGTCGTCTACCCATACCTCCAGGAGGTAAGCCTAACAATACTCAGAATCCTCTTAGAGTTTTGATGATTACAGATGAAGAATCCATCTTGGATTGTTCACACCTCATTTCCCCAATCGAAGATGAGATTTATATGTTAGAAAGATATTTCATCATTTCTCATATCATCGATGACTTCATCGCATGGGCTAAGAGTGTAAGTAGACAAGTTTCAAAACTTGAAACCACTGTAGCATCTCTACGCATTCCAGGCGCTACGGCCCAAGAAAGCGTGCCCTAAATTCCAATTCTATCTCAAGAGTCTACTATGCAAGAATTGATCACCGCATGTGATAATCTAGTCAAACGAGTAATCACTTTGGAAGCCGAAATCATCAGACTAAGAGAACTCAATACCGTCAACGGAATATGGGTCGATGACGATGAGGAAGAATACCTCACAAAACCTAATCAAACCACAGACAGTGATGAGACAATCAGGACTAGTGAGGATCAAGATATAGACTATCTTACTCGATCGAGGCGTCCTTATCAAGGTGTCTTTCAGAATGGTTCTACCATTAATGGTCCAGTTACTAACACCAATGTCGTCACTCCAAATGATGGCGAAGATACATCTACTGACCATCTACTGAAACAACTGCAGAAGAAAAAGGCTGATCTTTCAGTCTGGCAGTTAGTGGCGAGTTCATTTCCCCATCGCCAAGCTTTATTACAAGCATTGGCAAAACTAAATGTAGCTCACGACTCTACACCTGACGACGTAGTCAACTTGGTCCTCCAAGACTCAGCTAGGCTAAGTAACCCTGTTACTTTCGCAGATGAGGATTTACCTCCTTTCGGTGCCAGTCACAATTTCGCTCTATATATCACAATCACGTACCTAAAGAAGAACGTACCAATGACTTTGATAGATGATGGCTTCGCAGTCAATGTTATACCACTAAAAACAGCGGGTAAGTTTGGCATGAAAGAATCAGATTGGACTTCTACCAACCAAGGTGTTCGAGCATATGATGGGACACGACGTAAGGTGATAGGGCTAATAAACCTCACCATAGCCATTTGGCCAATTGAACGAAAGGTTAACTTCCAAATCGTAGACATCGAAGCATCCTTTAATGTACTTCTAGGGAGGCCTTGGATTCACGCTTCTAAAGCAGTAACATCCACCTTGCACCAGAAGATCAAAATTCCTCTAGATGGCAAAGTAGTGACGATCACTTCGTCATCTATCAAAGCTGTAATAGAGAAAATGTCCAACAACTAAGTAGTCACGGATCCAGTATACGAGCTTGGAGGATTTCAGAGCATAAATCCTGTAAAGAGTGAGTTGGCGCTTGTATACTTCGATCCGTATTCCAACTTAGTGGTCAACGACATACTCAAATCCCAGGGATACTTCCCAAGAATGCCATTGAACCCCATCAGAAAAAGTAACTTTGCACCTTACAAAGAGGGGAATTCAGGAAAGATACCATTGGGATTGGGATACAAAACCACAAAGAAATAAACTCAGGAAATGCTTACTCAAGTCCAAAATCATAAAAGTCGAGGAATCCAGATGCAACCTTATCTCCCTACTCTAAATGGATACTTCGTTAGGGAAGGTAGTCAAGAATACTTTCATGGGTTTACTGAACCCGTCAAAACCCGTCAAACACCTTGTTTAGACAAGCAAGCCGTTAGTCTTCTGTTTAGAGAGGACCGATTCGACATAGTTGCATAGGATGAGATCATTACCATGATAATTCAGGACGATCATTTCAACCCTACAACGTTGATCACCGATGATGGCTCATGACAACACCAAAATGTGTCGTGTTTAGTAGTGTTTATTAGGTTCATTTAATATACTTTTTACGGGTCGTTAGTATCGTTTTATGCTAAACTTAGTCCTTGTAATTATGTTGTTATTTAGTATTTTTTAGTCAAATTTTAGAGTCAAGCCCGGAAGTCAACAAAAGTCAAAGTCAAACCCGAGACCCGAGACCCAAACCCGACAATTGGAGTGGGCTAGGAGCAAATTATCAATGCAAGAAGAGCTAGTCCAAAGGGTCAATGGAAGTCAAGGCGAGACTAGCATTCAAAGGGGTCAACGAAAGTCAAAGCGAGCGTTGAAGAGTAAAAACTGGCAGCGCCAGTGAACACTGCCGGCGTCCCACGACGCTGCCAGCGTCCTGGCCCGAGACAGGTGTTCCTTCATTCTCCGTCTTGTCACTTTGAGGCCCATTTCTCAAGGCCCTAGGTTTCCGGAGCCAAGGGTATAAAAGAGCCAGATTGTAGAGAGAGAAGGCATGCAACATTCCACAACAAAACACATTAGAATTCTCTCAACTTTTTTTCTTCATTTTTGGCTTGTAATTTGGTTGAACTTTATTTTGGGTTGTAATACTTGGATTATGGGTAGCTAATCTTCCATTTCTTAGTGTAATTGGAACAAGTTCTCTCCTTTTAGCAATGTAAGACTTTTTGAACCTCTTCTTCTCTATTTAATACCATTTTCTCATGTTTAAATTCCATTGTTGAATGAATTATTGTTGAGACTAACCATCTTAGCAAGTGTTTGTTTAATTAGTGCTTTGTCTAGATAAATTTGGTTAATTTGTCTTGATATTGTTGAAGCAACCTTGAAAGATTGTAACTTTGGTTTAAAAGTTAGAATCTTTTGAGTGGAATTTGGTTTATTGTGTGATTAGAACATGGTTTAATGTTTTACTACATGATTCTAGCTTGTTTCTTTGGTTTTGTGCTTAAAGCTTGCATCTTTGATTTGGGGTCATGGTTTAATGGGTGTAAATTGGGTTGTAAAGGGTCATCCTTGGTTGGTTTAATCCATGTTGACTAATTTCTTAGAAACTTGTATTAGATAATTAGAGAAGAGAGGAAAGGAAGAGTCTTTACTTTGTTAATTGTTGGGAACTTGGGAAAATTACACTAATTTGTTTATCCATATTTGAATATTTGAATCTTTAGTTTTTGTTGGTAATTTTAGACTTGCTAATCAAATTCTCATGTCAAACTTTCTCCCTATATGTTATCCTACATGTTTCTCATTGTGAATATCATAGTTTGTAATTAATTTAAGCTTTTGTCTTAATTAGTAATTAGTGTAAGTAATTAGTAATTAGCTTTGTTAATTGGTTTTAGCAAGAGTGTAGATTTGTTAATTTATTTAATACCGCCTTCTCTTGGGTTCGACCCTATTCTTACCATTTACTACCTTTATTTAAGATAGTTTGTGTTTGTTTAGGAGATATAAATTGTTATTTGATCGTAGCTAATTAGCGGATTTAACGACACACGGATTTAGCCCCGACAAATTTGGCGCCGTTGCCGGGGCATAATTACAACATAATTAAATGAACCTAATATACATTACTAAACACGACACATTTTGGTGTTGTTAAATACCCCCACACTTGGACTTTTACTCGTCCCGAGTAAAACTCGAGATTAGCAAGAAAAAACACGAGTCCAAACATAGCATGTGAAGGTAATGACCTCTCTTCCCTCACCGGCCACTACCTTCTTATATCTCCCTCAAAACACAACCACCTATTAAAAGAAAATGACTCAAAGTTGTTGTGACACACTCTTCCCTTACCACTTCCTACTTATAATTCCCTCAATACAAGACTCGACACACCACCAACTCCGACTCATCTCACCTCAACTCCTCCCTTCTTATACCTCCCAAGATTGTAATATGACCATCTTTGCCTTATCCCAAGGCATAGAAGAGATGACCCTCATCACCAAACTTCATGCAACTCCACTTCTTATATCACCCCCTTATTACTCTACTAGTGTATAACATGGTTACTTGGTTGGCCCTAAACTACACAATTCGCACAACCAAGAAACCCACAAGAGAAATCCACCGATTTGGAACCAAATTTGTGACTCAAATAAAAATAAAAAGAAATCCTAAGCTAGCCTCCTTACAAATTCCTCCTTATTTCTCCCTTCTTTTCCCTCCAAAAATCCTCTTCATCGGAAGTATTTTGCTCAAATTTTTTTTTTCTCTTTTTTTTTTTTTCTATTTTCCATTTTATTTCTTGAAAATCCCTCATTTTGCCTAAGCTGCCATTTCGGGTTTTCACCTTAGCTTTTCCATTCCTCTCATTGGTGGCTCGCAACTCAATTTTTCATTTTGCCCGGAATGCCCTTTCGGGTTTTCATTCCGTCCTCGGCCACCTTCCCAATTTTTGCCTAGGTGCCCACCCTTGTGGGTTTTCACCTAGCCAGGATTTTCAATTTTTTTTTTTCATTTTTTTTCAAAATAAACGGTAAAGAATGAATTAAAACAAAACAAAGTATATACAATCCTCTCCCCCACACTTAGATTATACAATGTCCTCATTGTAGGGAAAGGGGTGGGATGCTTCATCAATTTTTAAAATGAGAAGAACCCGAGGCACCGCCTCGGTTTCTCCTCCGTCCTTGGTGGATTGAGCTTCCTTTGGGGTCGTCGGACCGGTTTGGAATCCACTTCAAGTCTTATCTTGTGCATGCGAGTCACCGGGCTTATTCCCTTGAGGTCCGTTATGCTCCACCCAAATGTATCTCTATGTTAGTGAAGCAATGCCACCAATTTGCTCTCTTGTCCCTCGTTGAGTGTGCTTGAGATGATAAGAGGTAGGGTGTGATTGTCCCCTAAGAAGATATATTTTAGATGACTTGGAAGAGTTTTCCACTCGACCTTCAGGGGCTTCACAATTGAGGGAAGGGGCTTGTGGAGGGGTACGCTCAAAGCAAAGAGCTCAGATAGGCTCTCCAGACCAGGACGCTGCCCGCGCTGGGGGACGCCAACAGCGTTGTGGGACGCTGGCGGCGTCGTGTGGCGCTGCCAGCGTTTTCCACTGGATTCCCCTGTTTTCAGCACCTCGATGATGTTGCGTTCTTCATAACTGTCTGGTGGCTCTTCTTTCTCCAAGTTCTTGAGATGTTCCTGCACATCAACCGACAACAAAAAATGCAAATCCTCTTCTTCCACATTGTTAGTTAGGGCCACCTCATGTGGGTCCCTATCACATAACTTGTACATTTGAGGTACCAAAGGCTCAAAAATATCTAAGAAAAAACAAGATTGAACATCACTAGGGTGTCTCATAGAGTCATAGATATTATAGGTCAATCTCTTTCCCTCAAACTCCATTGTCAAACATCCGTTTGACACATCAATCTTGGTCTTAGAGGTTTTCATGAATAGCCTACCAAGGAGAAAAGGGGTGGCACTTGAACTAGACTCCATGTCTAAAACATAGAAATCCGCCGGGAAGAGAAGGTTATCTACCTCTACTAGTACATCCTCTATTAAGCCTTAGGGATAGACACTAGACCTATCGGGTAATTGAATAACCACCCCGGTCTTAGACAAAGGCCCTAAGCCTAGAGTCTCATAAATGGATAAGGGCATGACGTTAATAGAGGCTCCAAGGTCTAACATGGCACGTTTGAAACTTTGCCCTCCAATGGTGCAAGGGATGGTGAACATGCCCGGTTCTCCACATTTCTTTGGTAAGTTTTGCTTGAAAATTGCCGAAACATGCTCACTCACCCTAACCCTATAGGTTCCTTTCTTAGGCTTTCTCTTAGGTGTACAAAGTTCTTTCAAGAACTTTGCATACCTAGGGACACTATTTAACAACTTAAGAAGAGGGATGTTTACCTCACACTTCCGGAAAGTTTCATACAAGTCGTTCTCCTTGTCATACTTCCTTGTGCTTATTAAAGCACTAGGAAATGGGGCTTCCGGTATGTATTCCTCTACCACATCATCATCAATAATGTCTTTACCCTCTTTGAAGTGTCTCCCTTGGGGTCCTTGCTTGTGGGTGTCCCATTTCTCGATAGCTCTTCATGACCAATTACTATTTCTCCTTGGTCTTCAATTTCCAAGGTTTCCATCTCAAGGTTCTTCATATTCTCCTTGCCTTTTCCAAGGGGGTGTACCTCCAACTCCTTGCCTCCCCTTAAGGTCATGGCACTAGCATTCTCCCTAGGTGGTGGGATGGTTTGAGATGGGAATCTTGTGGAGCTTGAGGCTTGAGATTTTGACATATTGGAAGCTATTTGGGATAGTTGGATTTCCAAGTTGCTTACCCTAAGGTTGTTTGCCTCCCTATCCTTCCTTGCTTCTTCTCTATCTCTCCTTGCCTCCTCTTTATCTCTCCTTGATTCCTCCCTATATTTCTCTTGATTTGCAAGGAGTGTTTGCAAAATATCACTCAAGTTCCCTTGAGAAGAAGAATTTCCTTGAATGGGGCCTTGGTTCGATTGTCTTTGAGCATTGTTTTAAGATTGAGAGTTGCTTCGGAAATTTGAATTGTCGGGCCTTTGATTGTTGTAAATTCTTAGTGGGTTTTGTTGGAAATTGGAGTTCCAGTTTTGGGTGAGATTTTGGGCTCTCAAATGGTTGAATTGACCGTTTTCAAAGCTTTTCGACTAATCCCCTCCCCACCCTAAAAGGTCGCGGTTCCCCGCTTGGTTGTACATTCCCCCTCCACTTGGGTTCCTTGAATTGTAATTCCCATACCCCAGAGCATTAACACTTTCCATAGTTTCTCCTTGTTCAATCATGATGTAGCATGTGCTGGTGGCATGGTCACCCCCGCAATATGAGCACTCAATGGGTTCGGGGTGTTGAGAGAATGAGTTACCTTTGTTAACAACCAAGTTTGACATCATAATTTTAAGTTCACCCATTTCTTGCATGATCATGTTTGTGACACCCTCAAATTTGCGGAAAGAAAAAATAATAATTTAAATACATAACGAAGGGTGTCATAAATAAAAAGGTTCATTACAAAAGAAAATTAATATTATACATAAGAATTATACAAGACGGGAGACATATCTCCCGTATAAATACGGAAATAAAAGAGTGTATAATAATATACAATCTAAGAACCGAATATAGGTCCAAGGTAAATACTTCGCTCGCTAGCTCGTCAATGTACCCAAAGTATGCATCACCACCTGTTCGCCCGCATTAAATATAAACACGGAAGCCACAGTCAGTGGGGAGTAACTCCGAGTTCTCCCAGCCAAGAAATGTCGAGTTTAATGAAACATGAATAACATAAAAGCAATGTATATGGAAAATACAAAACTTAAACATATATGATATGCTTTTCATGTTATGAAACAGATAACTAACAATTAACCTAGCATGTGAAAGCTATCATGTGAAACCGATAATAAACTATAACTCGAGGTAGGGAAGCTGGTATGCTGGCTCAGCGGTTACCATGTAACATGGCCCTGATACACTCAAACCCTAATAAACACGTAATCATGTGAATCAGTTAACAATCGGTAATCCAAACTCTATCAATCTTAGCCGGCTTGCATCTCACCTTCTAAGATTCATAGAATCAATACAAACATGAAAGACCCAATCTTCTACAAACAGTCATAATTCTTAGCAACTGTCCCTAGAAACTCTGTAACTCGAGTCTATACCACGAGGTAGGATATACCTTTAAAATATTTAGGCTCAGCGGTCACTCCGGTAACATGGCCCAAATACCAAGCACACATCTAGGCTCAGCGGTTACACTAATAACATGGCCCCGATCCAAAGCACATATCTTAGCTCAGAGGTTCCTCTCAGAAACATGTCCAAGATACGACTCAACCCTAAACCTTGACTGCGCAGACCCAGAGAAATGCGAAGATCCATCGCATCCAAGACCCATGATACAATCACATGAGTACACCCTAAGAAGATCCATCAAGGGTTGGCTAGTACTTAACAACTGGCTCCATTTCCCAAAGTGGAAACAATGGCAGCCATACCCCGACTTGGATATAAACCCACCCAGGCCGGGACAACAGAAGCTATCAAGCGGTAAACTCCATATGCTCGTTAAAGATAGTACGGCCTATCAATGTCCTGGTCCAAGATACTCATTTAGAATTAGAATGGTCAAGACGCCATATACTCATAATTCTCTATGGGTACTTAGTCAACACGACATATATCATACAATTAAACAGTCACGGGAAAACATCCTATCATTTGACTAATTGCATATAAATCAAAATCAAATAACATATCGCCTCATATCTACTAAGGCTAATTCATTAATTAAATACAACCTTACTTGAAGACAAATCCCCGACCCGAGTCCCGCGACGGGTCATCAGTCAAAACGGGGCTGACTCGATCTTAGTTTGACCAAACCCGTTTGGTCAAACCGGCTAGAAACAGAGTCTTAGCCCTCGAGGCTTGAACATAAGAATATCACATTCATTTCATGTTATTTCATTCTATTTCTAACATGTGAATTATTAAAATCATCCGAAAACCCGTTTAACTTAACGGATATCAATTTAAACTACCATCTCGTATTATAATTTCTAACATGTGAGAAATAGTAATTTTATGAAAAACCTTTTTAATTAAATATTTTACTTATTAATATTTCTCACTTGCTAATTATTACAAAACGCGATAAAATAACGATAACTCAAAAACCGTCACAAGTCCCAAGGTGGGACCCACGGGCTGACTTTTGGGCCGAACCCAACATGGGCCTGAATGGGCCCACGGACAGATTTGGGCTATTTTGGCAGATTTTACAATTTTACTAAAAACCGTTTCTAATTATTTCCCGCATGCTTTAACATAATTAAAACCCGTCAAAACAACAACATAACAATCAAACATCGACACACCCCAAAGACCAAAACCCGGACCCACCATGAACCAGCCCAGACCGGCCTGGACCGGGCCTGAACCGGCCTGAACCGGCCTGGTTTGGGTCCGGTTCTCAGCCCTCTTTTCCGGCCACCACCACTAATCACACCCATTTGTTTCTTACATGTTTTAATTAATCAAACAACCATTTTAACAACCAATTTAACCATCCATCATACAAAAATCATTATTATGAAAAATCATCCAAATTCATCAAAACAACCAACATGTTATAAATTCATAAAACACCATAATAACCACTACTTAACATGTTACTAACTAAAAATCATAAAATCATAATAATATGAACAAAAACTAAAGATGAACCAAAACTAAAGAAAACAAAAAGCTATGTAACATATATCCGTCGAGTAACTCGGAATCGTTACCTTAGCTAAGCAAGACAATTAGCACCAAAATAAGAAGTATAAACCAAGAAACCCTCCTACTAATCTTCACCCAAAATATACGAGTCTCCAAACTCGTCTTCAAAATCTTCCCCTATAATAAATAACAAGGAAAACATTATTAGAACAAAAATATGATTTTCCATAATTAAAGTGTTGAAAACGATTTTATCGGAATTGAAATAAAACCGTACGTGAAGATGAGGAGCGAAGAGGAGATCCTAGAAATATAAGTTAGGACGGATTTAATTAAGAAATGAAGATTTTATAAAGGTTTTGCTCAAGAACGATGAAGAACAATTGAAGAACACGAAGAACAAATGAAGAACGATAAAGAAAGTGATATTTAGATCTTAATTTGATTTGATGAAAAATGAAAAGTTGTTAGTGAGTGAAGAGTGGTGTGGGTGCCGTGTACATATAGAGAGAAAAGGATGTCGGGTTTTGAAATTGTTGTTACGTAATTGACTCAGGTTTATTAATTATTTTACGGTATACGATTAAATATAATTAACGATTAAGTTAATTCAACTAAATATCTAGATATTATGATATTATAATCAAAAGAAAGACAAATATCTAGTCCTATTAGAGGACCTAGAAAACCGTGTGGTATGGTGACTGTCGGATTAGTTTTGTAAACGATTTGCGTAATTTTCGTTAACTGATCGATAAAGTTAATAAATATCTAGAGATTTTGATTAGTTTAATCAAAATAATTAAAATATCTAATTGTGAGTGGAAAACGATGACATGGGCGTGTGACTCATGCCAAAGTCGAGTTTCGATTTTGTTTCGGGATTTGCGATGACTTGGGAATAGTTAAATGACGTTCGGTTAAAACCGTAAAAGTTATTCTTTAAATTCCGAATAAATTCAAAATAATTATATTAAATTATGATAAATCTTAATAAATCTAAATAAAAATAAATCAAAAATATTATTTTTTTTAAAATAAAATTTCGGTCTTCAAACTTATAAGGCGAGTCGGGAAAAAGTCAACGAAAGTCAAAGTCGACTTAAAAGTCGAGAAAAGTCAAAGATGACTTAAAAGTCAAGAAAAGTTTATGACGACTTAAAAGTCAAGAAAAGTCAATGACGACTTTAAAAAGTCAAGAAAAAGTCAAAGACGACTTAAACGTCAAGAAAAGTCAAAGATGACTAAAAACGGTCTTTTCATGAAATCTCTCAGAAATTCCAAATACGAACGCGGAATTTCAAAATACGACTCTGAACAAAAATTTCTATTTTAAAAACTTAAGTTCTACTGAAAAGTGTTAGTAAATATTTTTACTAGAAAAATTGGGTACTTTTCGCGCAGCGGAAGCGTGGTGGGCCCATAACCCACAGGTCCTAGGATCGAAACCTGGCTCTGATACCATTTGTAACACCCCGGCCCAAACCTTGGGTCGAGAGCGGTCACTCATGATAGCTCTCCAGGCTGTGTACATGGCCCACAGATCAACACGGGTCATTTCCAGCGCATTTTATCCTCACTCATGCACATCCCGGGAACCTTTCCAGGAGGTCACCCATCCCAAGACTACTCTCAGTCAAGCACGCTTAACTTTTGAGTTCTTTTGCATGGCTGGCCAGAAAAGAAAGTGCACTTTGTTGATATGAGTAGTACTTTCAATCCCTTTAAGCACTAGTCATTTAAGCTTATCGATTGACCTCTTCAACTAACGTGGGGTGTTACAACAAGTGATCAGTATCAAGAGTGGTTTCCTCGACTAGAGAGTAACTTAACTGATAAACGAATCTTTATTCGAGCATGGCCATGCATTTCAGTTACAACTCCTTGAGTGGCCCTGAGAAATAACATAACCTGATAAAGGTTGGATATTTTCTTCAACTCGAATCTTGCAGATACAAGCGCAGTATGAAATGACCCAGTAAAAATCTGCTTAGCCTCCTGTTACGGTCGACCATGAGAAAGAAACCAAAGTCACCCAAAAAACTGCCTTAATCTCAAGAGACAGTCGATAGTCAAAAGAATCGACTCTAGGAACACTATGGAGGTCCTATCCACGACCTGGCACCTAATGTTCTGAAAAACTTCAGGACCCATAACGTTGTCACAAAATTGTCATGCGAGGTATCATTAAAACTCGCCAAGATGTGAGCGATCAGTCAAACTGTTTGCACTTATGGCTTGTTGAACCCACCATCAATAGACTTCCAGATAATTGCAAGAGTTATCAGCTCATGTATGCAATTACGGACCAAAACAAATATAATGTAATTCAGTTCACTTTGTGGTGTTCAATGTTGTCCGTACAACCCACATGAAAAACAAAATATAACACAAAACGATGATTTTATAGATAGTTTTTATGAAAAAGATACAGGTGTCTAATCCAAATAAAACAACTAATACAACTCAGGAACACGTTTGATTCCCATGGAAATAACGTGCCCTTCATGCTTATCATATCTCAATGGTTTAGTGAGAGGATCTACGACGTTATCATCCGTAGCAATCTTGTCTATCACTATCTCCCTTTGCTCCACGTAATCTCGGATCATGTGAGCCTTCCGTTGTACATGCCTAGACTTGTTGCTGGACTTAGGCTCCTTAGCCTGGAAGATGGCACCACTATTATCACAATAGATGGTGATCGGGTCATCCGAAATAGGAACTACAGTTAGTCCTTGTAAGAATTGACGCATCCATATAGCTTCCTTCGCAGCCTCTGAAGCAGCATAGTACTCGGACTCAGTCGTAGAATCTGCTATAACATTTTGTTTGGAGCTTTTCCAGCTGACCGCAGCGCCATTAAGAGTAAAAACGAATCCAGACTGAGATTTCGAGTCATCTCGATCCGTTTAGAAGCTAGCATCTGCGTAACCGATTGCGCATAGCTCAGTGTCACCTCCATAAGTCAATACCCAATCCTTAGTCCTCCGTAGGTACTTAAGTATATTCTTAACAGCCATCCAGTGTGTTTCACCTGGATTGCCTTGCTACCGACTCGTCATACTCAATGCAAATGCCACGTCTCGACGTGTGCATATCATGGCATACATGATCGATCCTATAGCTGATGTATAAGGAACCCGACTCATGCGATCGACCTCTTCCGATGTCTTTGGTGCCTGAGCTTTACTCAACTGCATCCTAGAAATCATTGGAAGGTTCCCCTTTCTTGGAGTTGGTCATGCTGAACCTCTCAAGAATCTTATCTATATAAGACTCCTGACTGAGGGATAACATCTGTCGTAATCTATCTCTGTAGATACGGATCCCCAAAATTCTTTGTGCCTCGCCCAGATCTTTCATCTGCAAGTGGTTCTTTAACCAAACTTTCACCGAAGTTAAGAGAGGTATGTCATTCCCAATCAAGAGTATGTCGTCAACATACAATATTAGGAAGACAATCTTGCTCCCACTCGACTTGATATATAAGCATGGTTCCTCGACTGATCGAGTAAATCCATTCTCTTTTATCACCAGGTCGAAACGATGATTCCAACTCCGAGAAGCCTGCTTAAGTCCATAGATGGAACGCTTAAGCTTGCATACCTTCTTAGGATTTTTAGGATCAATGAAACCTTCGGGTTGTACCATGTACAACTCCTCCTTCAAATAACCGTTTAAGAAGCGGTTTTCTAAAGTAATGACCAAACATCCCTTTTGGATAACCAATAAAGTATGTCTTGACCGATCGTGGGCCGAGCTTATCGTCAGGTCTCCACTTGACATAAGCCTTGCAGCCCCAAACCCGAATAAAGGACAAGTTAGGGACCGTTCCCTTCCATAATTCATATGGAGTCTTGTCTACAGCTTTAGACGGACTTCGGTTAAGTATTAAAGCAGCTGACAAAAGAGCATAACCCCACAATGAGTCAGGTACAACAGTGTGACTCATCATGGATCGAACCATATCAAGTAATGTTCGATTTCTCGTTCGGAACACCCATTCAATTTGTGGTGTTCCAGGTGGAGTTACTGTTAGTACCAATACCACAGTCGTTAAGGTGTTGATCAAACTCATTCGAAAGATATTCGACACCATGATGAAAGGTAGTGCTTTAATCGTCTTCCATTTGGTTTCACCTTATTCTGGATCCTTGAACTTGTCAAAAGATCACTTTATGCTTCATTAAGTAGACATATCCATATTCTACTAAAATCGTCCGTGAAAGTGATAAAATATCTATAGCCATCTCTAGCGTTGATTGACATAGGTCCACACACATCAGTATGTATGAGTCCTAATAGGTCAGCAGCGCGCATTCCAACACCTTTGAAGGAAATTTGAGTCATTTTGCCTATGAGACATGATTCACACGTGCCAAAAGATTCATAGTCAAATGGGGAGATAGTCCCATTGTCAATGAGCTTCTTCACGCGTTTTTCATTTATGTGTCCCATACGGCAATGCCATAGATAGGTTTGATCTTTGTCACCAACCTTTGCTTTCTTACTACTCACATGCATTATATCTGTGGTTTGATCTAAAACATAAATCCCATTCATGGAAACTGCTTTACCATAAATCATTTCGTTTAAAGAGAAAATACAGCTATTATCCTTTATTACAAACGAAAAAACCGTCCCTTATCAAGTACGGAAAAGAACAAATATGTTTTAGATAAACTGGGTACATAGTAACAGTTATTCAGAAATAACTCAAATCCACTCGGGAGTTGGATTACATATGTTCCCACTGAAACGGCAGCAACTCTAGCTCCATTCCCCACCCGCAGGTCCACATCACCCTTTGCGAGAGTTGTGATGCTTCTTAGGCCCTGCAAATGATTACACAGATGAGAACCACAACCAGTATCTAATACCCAAGTTCCGAAACTTGCATGGTTAATCTCAATCATATGAATAAAAGAAGAAGACATACCAACAGGAGATACGCGGCCTGCTTTTATGTCCTCACGGTACACGGGGCAGTTCCTCCTCCAATGCCCAAGCTTGTGGCAATGGTGGCACTCCACGTTACCTTCATCGCTCTTTGTCTTTCCTTGTGAGCTACCACTAGTCTCACCAGGCCCACTCTTGCCTTGCCCTGGCTTTTTGAATTTCGGCTTCCCTACAGCTAGGTTGGCCTTAGCCTTGCCCTTACCTTTGCCCTTGTTTGCAATCATGAGAACGTCCTGTTTCAGACTTCCACTCAATTTCAGATCACTCTCGGTCTGCACGAGAAGTGAGTGGAGCTGATGAAGACTCTTCTTCATATCATTCATATAATAATTTGCCCTGAAAAGGGCAAAACCATCATGAAGTGAATGGAGAACGCGGTCAATGACGATCTTCTCATCGATTTTGCAACCAAGTGCCTCCAGTTTCTCGACATTTTCAATCATATCAAGAATGTGTGGGCTAACCGCTTGGCCCTTCTGGAGTTTCGCCTCAAAGAAGCGACAGGTATGCTCATAGCTAACGATCCTCGGAGCTTTCGAGAACTCGTTAGAGAGCGTGGTGAAAATCTTATTCGCACCATGGGCAATGAATCGCCTTTGCAAATTTGATTCCATTGAAAAGATGAGTACGTTCTTTATCGCACCCGCCTCCATCATGAAATCACTATAAGCAAGTGATTCATTGGCTCCTGCATTGGGGCCTGGGTTGGGCGGTAGTGGCTCAGTCAAGTACTTGAGCTTACCGTCAGCAATGGCAGCATTCCGTAATGCCGCCTCCCAGTCCGCAAAGTTGGACCCGTTATTCTTCAGTCGCGTTGACTGATTCATATTGTCCATGAAAATGTTAAGCCAGGACTCACGTCCGAGCGTGGCACTTGGCATTGGGTCATCAGTATGGCCAGCCATTTGTTATTAGCAGTTATATCTGTATATAACGAATTCAAAAACTGTGAAAAAGAAAATAAATATGATAAGTATTCATCGTTTTAAATTTGAGTCTAATGAAAAACTGTTTAATGCGATGACTCGTGCATTTATACAATTGACCTCCCTCAAGAATTATATAAATGATCCCAAGACTCAATTTCTGTAAATTGATAAGCCAACCTCTTGGCTAATTCTACTTTTAGAATTCCTGGTCGATAAATTTCTGTAAATTCTATCTTTAGTCCATCATAATCACGAGATATTACTCGTACTATAATGTTGAGATAAAAATAGGTCAACACTCACTACTTACCCAACGTAGAAGGGGTCATATTATGACTTCCGACGAAGAAGGGGTTCATAGTAGTTTTCCCTATAAAGACTAGTCTCAATTTTAGTTATAGGGGAAGGTCCCATCATCTTAACTTTAATTCATTTTAAGTGAACGAATGTCTAGCAACTCGAGAATGATTTAAACTAAGGTGATGGCCCTAAAAGCGAGTGACATCTGTATGTCCATGATTAAATATTCAAACTATATGAATCATTTTTCATGCATTTTAGGTGGTTTGGTTTAGGCGGAATATGATGCAATTATCTATCATGTGAAAGAGAACGAAAGCGAGAAAATACGTAAACTATTACAACGGTCCTAGTGTGGCCTATCTACCAAAATGAACAGTAAATACAAGTTTGGAATCCATCCTTATGGACCCGAGAAGCTTGACTTGATGTTCCATCTTGGTCCATGTAGCGGGAGTGAGCATCCGATCTCCGTCTCTTGTCTTCTTAAAATTACATTTCAAAAATTACAAAAGTAAACCTATTTACATTCTAATTCCCAAAACATAATTAAAAAGATAAAAAGATACGAGATCTCAAAAATACATCCAAACCATGTTTCCATCATTACGAAAACATGATTAACTAAGGCCACACTAGGTATTACATTTTAAACCAATTGCAAAATACGTAAATAAAATCATTCATTCATTCAAACAACATAAATAAAATGCATCAACTAAATAAATTATTCATTCAAGACATAATTCCGTAATTATGTAGAGTAATTTATCCAAACCACCTTTTAAACTGATTAAATTATGTGATTATTCCGTAATAAGTCACAAAATTCGTATCAAACAAATCCAACTTTAACATTATTTTAAACCGCTTTAAAATAATTAGGTATTATATAATTGTGAACCGATTCACAACAAACGAAAAAAAAAATTATATAATTTTTTTTTTCCGGTACGGGTACTGTTCACAGCCAGAAAAAAAAAAAATTTCCCGAAAACAGCAGCAGCTACGGGTACTGTTCACAAAACAGAAAAAAAAAAAAAAATTCTCCGAAAACAGCAGCAGCTACGGGTACTGTTCACAAAACAGAAAAAAAACAATTTTTTTTTTTTTTGAAAACAGCAGCAGCTACGGGTACTGTTCCCAAAAAAAGAAAAAAAAAAATTCGTTCGCCTTTTTTTTTCGGTTCAATAAACACAAAAAAAAAACTTTGATGAATAGAAATCGTTTATGGTTGCTATTAGAACAAGATTAGCATATTAATTAATGAAACAGGATCAATCGTATATGCTAAAAACTATATAGCAAAAACAAATTTTTAATCTCATCAACAAAACGAATCCATTTACGTTTTAATTTAATCTTTATTAAATCAAACATCTACAAATTTTTTCATATGATTATTCTAACCGATTAAAATACCAATATGAAAAATCAAATGGAACAAGAACAACCAAAATCGAAGGCGGAAAAATTGAAACCACACGGCACAAAAAAAAAACAGTCCGTGTAAAAAAAAATTCCGACGCAAAACAAGATGCAAAATCCATAATATGAAATTCATAAAATATAATTTTGTAGCCTTATGCTCTGATACCACTTGTGGGAAAATATCCGTATATTTCACCTCTAAATTTCAGGATTATAACAAAATTATAAGATACGAAATAACGAGTCATATATGAAAATAACAATATGAATAAGAGATAAAAATCAACCTTTGGTCCTTGCAAATTGGCTTAAGAACAATATCAAAAGTATGATATCTCCTACTAGTTGCACCCAAAATGCTCCTTGATATGCCTTAATCGTGCTAGAACGATTATACAAAATTACCGCTAATTTTATGTGAGGTTTGATGATAGATCTAGAGAGGAAAAAAAAGAAAAATCACCCTAGTCCTTTTGTTTGTGCCGTCACTCACATAGCAAAAAAAACCCTAGGTATTTTCTTTTTATTCCCTTTTTATTCTCTAGCTAGGTTTTCTTAAAAATAAGAAATTGCCATTTGGATCCTTTCCAAACCGATTTGGACCGAATAGATATATCCATTTATTGCTTCATATTTTTCGGTCACCTCTATTAAATAACATCCATTGTATTATTATAATTATCGTCACTAATATCGTCATCTTATTAATAAGTCCACTCAACCTTTTGCAGTCGATTTATTAATACATGTCTGACAATATTTACAATAATTATTACGAGTAATACATTTGCTTAATTAAATATAACGGTTTATATTTAATCACGAATTAACTGATTAGTTCGTTTAAGCTAACATTATTTACATTAATTAAATATAACAGTTTATATTCAATTTACGAATTAACAGTTTAATCCGTCTATCATCATCATTTTTGACTAACCTTTTAGTCAAATACATCGACTAACCTTTTAGTCGTATAAGGCATCAATATGACTATATTATTCATATAATCACATCTCTCAGACACATCCTATAGGTGTGACTTATAGGGACCAGTTGATCACCGCCATAATAAAATGACAATAACGTCAAACTTCTAGCGAGCCAACCGTTATTGATAAACGTTAATCAACTGATTATTATACAAAGTATACCCTGTGAACCTACAGAGATTTATTTATGTTATTGCACTAACTGTGGAGGACACTGGCTCCAACAATTCCATTATAAGGGGTATATATACACATACAATAGGGGTAGAGTTTCCATAAGATAATATATTCTAGTATCCTATAAGATATGGACATCCATATAATATTACATAATAATATTTCATAACTCTCCCCCTTGGATGTCCATTATTGAAGAACATGTCTCGTTAAAAACCTTACTAGAAAAACCATATGGGAAAAACACTAAAAAGGAAAAGAGTACAATCATCTCCAAACACGCATAACAAGCTGCCTCGTTAAAACCTTTGATAAGTGAATATTTGTATGATTTTAACCCCAGTTTAGCTCGGTTCTGTATGTCATTTGTGCTTTGTTAAGCCATTTTATGTGCTAATATCGTCTTCTAGGCGAATTCCTGTGTTCTAACTTGTTTTGTAGGGAAAGTGACGTTTCTACGCCCTTTTTCTATATTCCCGAGCATTTGCCTAGAACCCGACGATTCGAAGAAGAAAGCATGACCATGTGTAAGGCATTTCAAGAAGGTTCACTAACTTAAGAGAGAGAAGAAGCAAAGACGGTTTCGTAGTTGTCGGAAGATCAATCAATTGGGCGGAAGAATTCATCGCTTTACATCAAATCCTATCAAACAACCCGATTGTAGAAGTCAAGGGGGATGTTGGAAGTCGAGTCAAGCAAGGGAAGATGAAACGTTACTCAAGAGCTTCCAGAAGACCACTTACCCGATCGGGTAAGTGTGTATCCGATCGGGGATGTCTGCTGATCTGAGCATGACGGCTCTTTCTTCCTAAATTTGTCCTATGTATTTAATGCCCGACCTCTTCTCCACGAAACCCTAATACTATAAATAGATGTTCTAGCCTCACAACACAACACACTATCCAATACAACAATCTCTTACACAACATCTCTTTCTTTATATTTTCTCTTTAGTTTTAGTCTTTCTAGTTTAGATTATCTTCTACTTTTGTCTTTTGTTCTTAGTTTATTTCTGTCTATTTCATATCAAAACATTACTTTAGTTCAATAAGAATTTCAATCTTTGTAGTCTACTTTGTTGGGTACAAGAGTTGTAATTCAAGGTACGGTATTTCTATGCGAGGGATTTCTATTATCGCTATCACTTTCATTGTTGATCGTCACCTAGGTATTCCTAATTTATCCTTTGTTTATTGCTCTTTATTTTTTTCCATTCGATTGTTATTTTCTATTCATATCACTTAGATTCGTTTTTATGTTGTTATAATCGTAGTTTCATTTCTTAGATTGTCATATAGTGTCGTTATTATCGCCACATAGAGAGTCTAAATTATTGTCAAAATCAACTAAATATGCCTATCTTAACTTTCATTGTTAATATCATCTTAGACATAAACATAACCATGAGTGAGTAGTCACCTTTCTAGGGTGTAGGGTAGCCATGTTAGATTGATTAAAAGATGATAATTGGATAAAAGAAATTGTGCTTTTAAAACATTGTGTCTATGCATGTTTGGACTTTAACGATAGTTGACGATTCTTGATCACAATCATTGACTAGTATGGAATTCTTTTCCAAAGTAGATATACGAGATTTGAATAGACAAAGCATGACATAGTGGATTAAGACCTAGTAAATCGCATAAAAAGCCTGCTAGACCATCTGATCTATGATTGTAATGAACACACCATTCTTACGAACGCGCAATGAATTATTTGCATATCCTAAATCCAATTTCATCAATATGTCAATCTACATGTGTGAACCTATTTCCCTAGATGCTTTCATTATTGTTAAATCATCATTTGCTTTATTGTTTTCATTTTAGTTTGCTCTTATTTTGCTCTTATTTATGTTCTTTATTAGTTTAGAATTCAAAACCTCAAAACCCAGAAAATTGTTAGATAAAACTCAATTGTGAGACGATTCACAATCCATAGGAAATACCATCTCCCTGAGGATCGACCCCTACTTCCCTAATTACATTAATTTGTTATTAGCCTAGTCTGGGTAATTTATCTTTGCATCGGGCTTGCGATAGGCCCGATCAAATTTTGGCGCCGTTGCCGGGGAGCACGGTTTATTTTTCCTTTTCTTGTGATTTTAATCACGATTAGTTTTATCTAGTCTTTAGTAACTCAAATTCCTTTAGACCTCTCTTGATTTTTCATCTTAGCTTTTCTATCTTATGCCCAGATCTTCTAGACTAGGGACCCCTATTCCTTTAGACCCCGAACTAGAAAGAACTCTGCGTAGGAAATTAAAGCTATTCAACAAAATTTCAAAAGCTTCTGATATTTCAAGTTTAGATCGTATTCGTGAGAAATACTCGGATATCTTACCTAATCTTGAAGGAGAAGAAGATCCATTCTCATCCCCATTTCAAAAAATCAATCAACTTTCAACCAACATTCCATCTTCATCTTCACAAACAAAAATGGTTCGACTTTCCGACCATTCTAAACCCACCGCAGATACACTTCCAAAGGGTATCGCTACACCTCAAATTACAGCTCAAAACTTCAAAATCAAACCTGCCTTCATCAATCTAATAGAAAGAAATCAATTTGGTGGCAATGCCACAGAAGATCTCAACCTTCATATCCAAAACTTCTGTGACTATTGCTCCACGATTAGACAAACTGGAGTATCCCAAGAACAGATTAGGGAAATGCTCTTTCCCTTCTCTTTAAGAGGAAAGGCAAAACTCTGGATCAATAGTCTTGACCGAGTTGCCTTAGGAATAGTCGACTGGGATGGTCTAGCTCTTGCTTTCTATCAAAAGTACTTCCCACCAGAACAAACCGCACTCTTACGAAGTCAAATTACTGGATTCCGTCAGAGAGGCGATGAAAGCCTTTATGAGGCATGGGAAAGGTACAAAGAATTACAAAGAGAATGCCATCATCATGGCCTTGATTCATGGTTCCTGGCTATCACATTCTACAACGGTTGTTGTGGCGAATCGCGTCGTATCCTCGACTCCGCTAACAATGGTCGTTTCGATCAAATCGATGTAGAGATAGCTAGTGCGACTATCGAGTCAATGGCAATCCACGATTCTCAGTATAGCAACTCGCGTGCTATACCGCTCAAAGCCAAGCAGGATGATTCAAGTAAAGTAGCACTCCTGGAAGCCCAATTAGCCCTTCTGCAGCAACAAGTAGGAAGCTCTTCCCAATCCAAGGAGCATATCAACGTCACTAACCACGTAGTGGTATGTGAGACATGTGGGATTGGAGGGCATAGTTTTCAAGAATGTAGAAGTTCAATAGAGCAAGTCAATGCCTATCAAGGATATAGGCAAGGCAACGCTTTCTCAAACTTTTATAACGAAAACACAAAAAACCACCCATTTTTGTCCTACAAAAGTACCAACGTTCAAAATCCCCACCAACAAATCCAACAACCATTCATACCACACCAACAAAAGCCTTACAATCCACCTGGTTTTCAAAACCAGAGACCTTCATTCCAACCTAACTTCAATCAACCATACCAAAATCAACCTCAACACCAACCACCTCAAATTCAAGGCCAACCAAATGACTCAAGCTTGAGCAAAATTGAATCCATGCTTCTACAAGTTGTTCAAAAGCAGGATTCAATGTTTGCTCAATTTCAAAAGAGTGATCAAGCTCAAAATGCTGCCATCAAAATGCTTGAAACTCAAATGGCCCAATTGGCTACCTCTAATGCCCAAAGAAAACAAGGCCAACTCCCACCTCATGGTGAACAACCGAGGGACACCGCAAATGCTATCACCCTTAGGAGTGGTACCACTTATACGGAACCTCAGCAACCCAAAGAACCAACAGTTGAGCCTTCACAAGTAGAAAGCCAAAAAGATTCTCAACCATCCACCGCTAAGGAAGCGGAAGACAAACATGAAAAGAAGGATGAACTCGAAAAGAACCCATCAAAATTCAAGTTCCATTTCCCCAACGTTTGAGGAGAAATCATAAGGAAACCCAGTTCGGTAAATTCATGGAAGTAGTCAAAAACCTCCAAGTAACGGTTCCCTTCACTGAATTAATCACTCAAATCCCTTCTTACACGAAATTTATGAAGGATATCTTAACAAAGAAGAGGACTCTAGATGATGTTGAAATCATCGCATTCACCGCTGAATGCAGTGCGTTATTGCAAAATAAGTCCCCTCCTAAGTTAAAGGATCCTGGTAGTTTCTCTATACCTTGCACTATAGGCACCTACACTATTGATAAAGCTTTATGCGATCTAGGTGCTAGTGTAAGCGTTATGCCCTATTCCATTTGCGAAAAATTGAATATGGGAATTCTCAAATGCACAAGTATCACCCTGCAAATGGCAGATCGTTCTCTAAAACAACCTATGGGAGTTTTAGAAGATGTACCTGTTAGAGTAGGAAGATTTTTTATTCCAGTCGATTTCATAGTGTTAGATATGGCTGAAGATCCGCAAATCCCTATCATATTAGGAAGATCATTTCTACACACTGCGGGAGCAGTAATCGATGTCAAGAATGGAAAATTGACATTAGAGGTAGGTGATGATAAAGTCACCTACAACTTAAACAGTGCAATGAAGAGCCCTATGCTTGAAGAGCCTTGCTGTTTCCTTGACATTGTCGACTCAATCATTGATGAATCTCTGTATCCATCAATAATTGAGGATCCTTTAAAAGCAATTTTGTTGTTAGAGGATATCTCTGAAAACGACAATTTTGAGATCAGTGAGCTGGAAAGGGTCCTGACTGGTAAAGAGATACCGTCTGAAGAAGTTGAGGAGTTCATAAGCTTAATTGATGCTCCTGCCAAGGCAGAAGTACATAAACCTGAACTTAAACCTCTTCCCTCAAATCTAAAATATGCTTTTTTAGATGAGTCTGAATATTATCCAGTCATAGTGAGTGCTCGTTTAGATGAAAATCAGTTAAACTCGCTATTGACTATCTTGAGAAAACATAAAAAGGCAATAGGCTATAAACTTGAAGACCTCACAGGCATAAGCCCCGACTTTTGCATGCATAGAATAAACTTAGAAGAAGGCCAAAGACCTTGTGTTCAAGGTCAACGCCGTCTTAATCCCAACATGCAAGAAGTAGTTAAAGCTGAAGTTATGAAATTACTAGATGCTGGCATTATCTATGCAATTTCTGAATCAAAATGGGTTAGCCCTGTCCAAGTTGTTCCCAAGAAAGGAGGAACAACAGTAGTCAAGAATGAAAGGAATGAGCTCATCCCCACAAGGATTGTGACGGGATGGCGTATGTGCATTGACTACAGAAAGTTGAATCAATCAACTCGAAAAGATCATTATCCTCTGCCCTTCATTGATCAAATGCTAGAGAGGTTAGCTTGCCACAAATATTTCTGTTATCTAGATGGTTACTCAGGATTTTTCCAAATTCCTATCCACCCTGAGGACCAAGAGAAAACAACCTTCACCTGTCCCTATGGTACTTTTGCTTATCGCCGAATGCCATTTGGCCTATGTAATGCACCTGCAACTTTCCAGCGTTGCATGACTAGTATCTTTTCTGATTTTGTTGAAACTATCATGGAAGTATTCATGGATTACTTTAGCGTCTATGGCATTTCCTTTGATAATTGTTTGACAAATCTATCCAAAGTATTGCAACGCTGTGAAGAAGTCGATCTTGTTCTCAATTGGGAAAAGTGTCACTTCATGGTGAACGAAGGTGTAGTTTTAGGACACATCATTTCTAAAGAGGTATTGAAGTGGATCGAGCTAAGATCCAAGTTATTGAACAACTGCCACCACCTGCTAATGTAAAAGGAATCAGGAGTTTCCTTGGCCACGCCGGTTTCTACCGACGGTTTATAAAAGATTTTTCTAAAATAGCCAAGCCCCTGACTGAGCTCCTTTTTAAGGATGCGCCTTTTAATTTCACGAAGGAATGCCTTGAGGCATTCAACAAAATCAAACGCGCTCTAATCACCGCACCTATAATCCAGTCACCTGATTGGAATCTTCCATTTGAACTTATGTGCGATGCGAGTGATTATGCCGTTGGAATTGTTTTAGGGCAAAGAAAGGAAAAGTTCCTTCATGCAATTCACTATGCTAGTAAAACCTTAGATCCTGCCCAAATCAACTATGCCACCACAGAAAAAGAACTCCTTGCCATTGTCTATGCTTTAGACAAATTCCGTTCTTACCTTATAGGATCGAAAGTCATTGTTTACACTGACCATGCTGCTTTGAAATATCTGCTTTCAAAGAAAGAGGCAAAACCTAGACTTATCCGATGGATCTTACTCCTTCAAGAGTTTGATCTAGAGATCCGGGATAAGAAAGGAGCAGAAAATGTAGTCGCTGACCATCTTTCAAGGATAAGAGTAACTGAAATAGGATTGCCAACACCAATTAATGACTTCGTTTGCTGATGATTCATTAATGGCGATTACTGACTCTTCTCCTTGGTATGCTGATATGGCCAATTTTCTTGTCAGTCGACAGCTACCTTCTGACCTTTCTTATAACCAAAGAAAGAGATTTTTGCATGATGCAAAATTCTTTGTTTGGGATGACCCTTATCTTTTCAAGCAGTGTTCTGATGGTCTTTTTCAACGATGTATCCCCCAGTGGGAAGTTAAAGGAGTTTTAGAAGGATGCCACTCATCTGCTTATGGTGGTCATCATGGTCCGTCCAAGACCGTAGCCAAAGTCTTGCAATCCGGGTTTTTCTGGCCCTCGATGTTTAAAGATTTAAAAGATTTTGTTATGGCTTGTGATGCTTGTCAACGAATGGGTCAAATATCCAAGAGACATGAAATGCCTCAAAATGGCATATTAGAAGTTGAAATATTCGATGTCTGGGGTCAAATACCTCTTCTCCACGAAACCATAATACTATAAATAGATGATCTAGCCTCACAACACAACACACTATCCAATACAACAATCTCTTACACAACATCTCTTTCTTTATATTTTCTCTTTAGTTTTAGTCTTTCTAGTTTAGATTATCTTCTACTTTTGTCTTTTGTTCTTAGTTTATTTCTGTCTATTTCATATCAAAACATTACTTTAGTTCAATAAGAATTTCAATCTTTGTAGTCTACTTTGTTGGGTACAAGAGTTGTAATTCAAGGTACGGTATTTCTATGCGAGGGATTTCTATTATCGTTATCACTTTCATTGTTGATCGTCACCTAGGTATTCCTAATTTATCCTTTGTTTATTGCTCTTTATTTTTTTCCATTTGATTGTTATTTTCTATTCATATCACTTAGATTTGTTTTTATGTTGTTATAATCGTAGTTTCATTTCTTAGATTGTCATATAGTGTCGTTATTATCGCCACATAGAGAGTCTAAATTATTGTCAAAATCAACTAAATATGCCTATCTTAACTTTCATTGTTAATATCATCTTAGACATAAACATAATCATGAGTGAGTAGTCACCTTTCTAGGGTGTAGGGTAGCCATGTTAGATTGATTAAAAGATGATAATTTGATAAAAGAAATTGTGCTTTTAAAACATTGAGTCTATGCATGTTTGGACTTTAACGATAGTTGACGATTCTTGATCACAATCATTGACTAGTGTGGAATTCTTTTCCAAAGTAGATATACGAGATTTGAATAGACAAAGCATGACATAGTGGATTAAGACCTAGTAAATCGCATAAAAAGCCTGCTAGACCATCTGATCTATGATTGTAATGAACACCTCATTGTTACGAACGCGCAATGAATTATTTGCATATCCTAAATCCAATTTCATCAATATGTCAATCTACATGTGTGAACCTATTTCCCTAGATGCTTTTCATTATTGTTAAATCATCATTTGCTTTACAGTTTTCATTTTAGTTTGCTCTTATTTTGCTCTTATTTATGTTCTTTATTAGTTTAGAATTCAAAACCTCAAAACCCAGAAAATTGTTAGATAAAACTCAATTGTGAGACGATTCACAATCCATAGGAAATACCATCTCCCTGAGGATCGAGCCCTACTTCCCTAATTACATTAATTTGTTATTAGTCTAGTCTGGGTAATTTATCTTTGCATCGGGCTTGCGACAGGCCCGATCAACCTTTCCATGGAAAACCCAGTGGGGCAAAACCATAGATAAGGAAAAAGAGTACAGCGTGTGCTACTCCCCCTGATGTTAACATGACTGTATATAACTTCAAATGAATCATGCTTTGACGTAACTTCTCGATCGTTGAAGAGAATCCATTGTAGTTGATAAACTTGATATATTCAGTTAGTAGAATTCCTTAACAAAATCAATCTTCATATGTCTTTAGAACTCACAATTCGGATGTAGTCATTCATGATGACTCTTGATCTTCATTTCAGGTAATAAACCAAATAGTGAGAAAAAATAATTTCAATTCTTCTCATAACATGACATAATATTATGTCTAAAACAATTGTCATCTCAGCAATTATTAATATAGCGTATCAATAATGCGCTTGTGGTGCTAACTCGTTAAAAACCTTGATAGGAAAAACCCGTTAGGACAAAAAGCCTAGTCGAAAGGAAAAAGAGTGTAGCAATCATCCATATATTCGATCTCTATTGGAGAAGCAACCAAAATGTTGGATAATAATAATCCACTAAATACCTTCAGTAATTTTCTTTGCTAAACCATTGGATTGACATCCTCATTGTAGACTTTGACTACATTATTTCTCAATCGTTATGATACTTCTGGACCATAAACTCATTTCAAGTGTTTAACAAGAAACTCATTCAGATCTCAATTCTCATATGCTCAAACTTCAGGTTGAGACATCAAATAAACTCTAAAGGAGCTTTGATGTTCCATTTTGGAACTAATCACGATATCGTTCAATCATATTGTAGAGGTTCATATATTTTGTCATGAGTTCAAAACTCAATTGATAATCATTCATAAGAGGCTCCTTCAGGGAGTTATCCTCGTAGGAGTAAAATATGCTTCTCCTTTTAAACATTTATCAAAGTAGAACAATATAATTAATCATGTGCATGCAAATGATATGTAACTAACTCTAAACAACTTAATATAACAATAATGCAATAATAATAATGTATATATTAAAACTAAGATGCAATGATGAACTTATGTCTATATGCACATGATAAATACTCGATAATGCAAACTGTACAATATTCTTTCCAATATTCATAATTTCAATTGACTTCAGGTCAATAGATAGACTTCATGTCCATGAGCTCATTTATAATCAAAGATTATATGTCGACAATCAAAATTGGACTTGCATATAATATCCCCATTTTCTAGTCCATTAAACTCCGCGCGCAAATGCATATCGGTTCCTTAACCATATCGATATAATTTCAACATCTCTTAGATATTTTCAGTACTGATAAGTGATATCTGAATATATAGGGTACCATTTATTCTCTATATCGGCCATCTATTATCATTCAGATATTTATGTCACTTCAGGGACATACAAATTTCTTTACTCCATAGAAGTACCAACTGCCCATTCTTGCCATTTTCTTACTACTTGAAATATGTGAACCGATATGACTTCCACACTACATTCCATGTGTGGTTATTGTTCAATTTGACAATTTTCATTACATATAATATCTATGACTAATTTATAGCACGCTATACCACAAATAGGGCTAATCCGTCTATAATTAAATCATAGATCCCAATGTAATGTCACATTTAGACAAGGTGATCAAACTGGTATCGTAATACATCTTCATAACTAAATGAATGCCATCATTTTTAATTTTATGAACCTCTATTTGATGTATTTCATATTGAAAACAAACCGCCGAACTTCATGTTCAGTTGGGGATAACTTACGTGTCTGTTTTTACCAGCTTTTCCTTATCATTCTCCCCCTAAGGTGGTAAAAACTATCAATAACAGATAGATGTAATGGGCAATAAATTATTATATCCACCTTAGATCTCAATTTCTCATATCACCGATGAGAATTTATAAGGACATTTTTGTATAATAACAAAATATTTCGGGGAGTAACATATAATGCAGTTGGATTTCTAATGTGCCGAATCACAATGCCCAATTTGGGAGATCAACGATTTTATATAATAATCAAAATGTGATTGTTGATCACAATAACTACTCAGAAAAATCATTATGTGGCTACAAGCCATTCAATAGAGTGTCAATCCATACACGAACATTTAAGTTTGTTATTGAACTTCTAAGTAATGTTTATATCTCCAATATCAAATATACTCAATCTCACTGTAGTGTCTTGCCTTTAATGAAATTTCTATAGGAGAGAGTTTCAGCACTTATCTTTTCTCTAGGATAAACTTCAGGTTTATCAAAACGGGTATAATAACAACCCGGATGGCCTCAATCGTCACATCTTAACAATTTAATGTCAACTTTCTTAGTTTGCTCAAAAATCATGGCAACTTACATAAGCACTTGGTCGTGTCTAGATAATATAATTTATCACACGCCACTTTCTAGTTGACAATTCAACATGCTAAACTTCTGGTTAGTAATGTCATATCACGTGCCAAATTTCTTGTTGACTATAATTACAGTGCTAAACTTCCAGTTAGCTAGATTTCGCATATGAACTCAAAATAATTCCTTTGTATCTGGCCAGATAAAATAGATGTGACATAAGACACTAACTAGTGTCTTATTTATATTGGTAAGACTAAAAATATATTGCAATATTCCTTCAGGAAATATAATACATTGCTCTTTCTTGTAGTATGAACACAAATCATACATCAAAATTTCTTTTAGGAATATAAAACTTAATCGATTCTTAAAATAATCTCAGTTAAACTCAATTAATAATGTATCAGTCTCGTCAGGGGAGGTGGTGAAATCAACGAATCATAATGATCATTCTTTTCATAATATTTAATAATTGATCACATGTCACTTGTATACGAGATACTACACATAGTGTTTTAAGCACTTACACGATAATGTGTCTACATGACTATATTATTTGTATGAATGACAAATATATTTCATACTCAAAACATGATATCTCATTCGCTTCTTGGAATGATTTTGATTCGATTTGATATGATTCTCAACTTTTAAGAGTATCTCACATTTTTCGAATATTCATGTATAAACATTGAGTTTATTCATAATTATAATACTCAAATAATACTCACAATATGAAATGTGAGAATTTATAAACACTGTGAACTTCAGGTCACAGTTTTAATATTTGTAAATATTATGAACTTCATGTCATAATTCACTATATGTAAACACTATGAATTTCTGGTCATAGTTTCAGTGTCTTTAAATACCATGATCATCAGGCCATACATCACTAGATGTAAACGCTATGAACTTCTGGTCATAGTTTCAGTATCTTTAAATAATATGAACTTCAGGCCATATTATAAATATCAATCAACTCGTATATCAATATGTCACACCCTCAAATTTGCGGAAAGAAAAAAAATAATTTAAATACGTAAAAGATACGAATACGTAACGAAGGTATCATAAATATACAAAGGTTCGTACAAAAGAAAATATAATATTCTACATAAGAATTTTACAAGACGGGAGACATATCTCCCGTATAAATACGGAAATAAAAGAGTGTCTAATAATATACAAACTATGAACCGAATATAGGTCCAAGGTAAATACTTCGCTCGCTAGCTCGTCCATGTACCCCAAATATGCAACACCACCTGTTCGACCGCATTAAATCTAAACACGGAAGCCACAGTCAGGTGGGGAGTAAATCCGGTTCTTCCCAGCCACGAAATGT
>JAIUZE010029794.1:9986-26299 GCA_022085475.1 Heliosperma pusillum | reverse complement strand
TTACCGTGAGATATGTCGTCTTGTGTCGTTCTTGAAAGCGTGATTTCATGATATTGTTCATGGTCATTGCATGATTGGACACCGTCATTGTCTTGGTTCGTGAATGGATGATAATATGTTGGATTTAATGTGATCATCGCATGACTTGACTGTTTTGTCTGTCGAGTCTCAATCTTATCAATCTTATACCGCTAACGGTGAGATGCAAGCCCTAGTGAGCGTATTCGATTGCCTAAGAGTGTCTTTCCCGAGTCTTTGAAAAACATGATGGTTACGGATTTGATTTCCACATGATCTTATCATTATCTATAGAATTGCCTATCTATTCTTAAGTATCTCACATGGATATCTATATATGCATGATTTTTACTTTTGTATTTCCTTATATGTACGTTTAAGGTGATATGGCTGGGAGAACCCGGAGTTACTCCCCACTGACTGTGGCGTTCATGTTTTCATGGATGAACAGGTTGCTTGATTGGATGGCTTTTTGCTTGTGGTATTTTGGGTTCGGGTGTGAGCTAGCGGGCGTTGTCCCTGGATGAAACACCTCTAGACGTTGTTTAGCTAGATGCTAATAACTTTGTCTTTTGTTAACACTCGTTGAGAGACTACGTCTCTTTGTGGTATTTTTGAATTTGGTTTGTAATATTTTGACACTCGCTCGATTTTCTATTCTTGCATGTAGTAAAGAGTTTTACAATAACCACACCGTATTTTCCGCTATATACATTCCATGCTTGTATGATTTAATAGGTCCGTTTCCTATGTCCGCACCAAGGTTGTCACAAAAATAAATAGTACCAATTCATACATAATTAGTATCGATAGAGAAGATACAATGCGCGGTCCGTAACCAGCATATTATGAATACTCGGCGAATGGCACACTCTTAGGCAACCATCACTCACTAGGCCCTGCATCTCACCGTTATCGGCATACGTTTGATAAGATTGAAGACTCGACAACCAAAACCATGCCATCACAACGATCACAAATAATCAATCATATAATCATCCATCCAAACGTACAAATACGTTGACCACATCTGCTCAGCGGTAGAATGACACGCACCTAGCACCGTGTACAGGGCAAGTATGATTAAAATCGCATCCACGGGATAAATATTTCCCTGAACGCATACACGATTCAATTCATTTCGTATATGTAGACTAATTTCCTTCTGGTAGAACGACGATCATAATACGGTCCTAGTCTAAACATGGCCAGACTCTCGGAATCATATTTTCCGATTCAACATGCGATAAACATTTCGCATCCAAGACTCGGTCAATCATAGACGCCGAGTCTTGGATGCGAAATGTTTATCGCTACATGCATTATAACAAGCGGTATGCTACATGCAATGACACCACCTCGCAAGTATACAACATTTGACGGCCGGGTCGATCACGCAAATCGTTGGTCGCCTCCCAACAACGTCGTCATATCCACTAACACATGCAATTAAGCAGTAGGATACACTCCTCGTTCCGACATTCCAGCCTTACGAACGTGGAGGTAGCCAAGGGAATGAGAGTACAAAGCACATAACAAATAGTGATCAAACCATAAAATGTGTAAAACCGACTCAAAGTGGGATATATGAAAAACCGTCACAAAACATGCGATACAAGCGAATGGAATATCATATATTCGAAACATTAATATTTAAAGTCATCAGAAATATTATAAATGAAAACATAAGAAAGAAATTGCAAAGGGATTGGCAGCGTGTGCCAGCCGGTCAAGGTGACCGGCTGCCGGCTGGCACCAATGTCATACCTGAAAAACAAGTGAATAAGCAGCGTGTCCCAGCTGGTCAAAGGGACCGGCTGCCGGCTACCCGGCTGGGACCAGTATCACTTTGAGAAAATGAAGGAAAACATAGGATGTGTCTCAGCCGGTCGGCCGGCTGAGACATATTTCATGCCCAAAATCTCACGTAATATAAATAAAATACAGCCAACTCCCCAGTCGGGCGATATGCACGAAAATCATCACTTCAACACTTATGAATATTAACCAACTTCAATTATCATCATCAATCATCAATTCTCATTATCAATTATCAACTAACAACAACTATCATCAACAACACAATTCCTATGATTACTAATCTTATTCTAAATACGATTACTAACATAGAAAACACATTAAAACACGTAATGATATCGAGTAACCCTTCACCGTTACCTTTTTGCGTCTTCAATCCTCGTCGAGGTCCTCTTCTACTAAGTAGTAGTCTTTGTCGAGATTTTGAAGGTCACCACCTACAATTAGATAATAAAAGATGAATATAATTCACCTTTGAGAAAGACGGATAAATTGAAAAGCGAGAAAGACGGTAATTTTATTACCAATTAAGATAGAGGACGATGTGAGGGAAAGAATAAGACGAACTTTAGTGAATTTGAGCGAGTAATGAAGGAGTAGTGACGATAATAAGCTTGATCAAATATGGAGGTTAGGGTTTTGGGTGGTTACTTGGTGAGGAAGAAGAGAAGTTGAATGTGAGGGAGTTTAGGGTTTAAGGAGAGTATGAAGGAGTAAGTGGAAATTTCATGGAAAAAGCCCATAAACGTCTTAAGACGTACCTTACTCGGAATCTCGCGTAATGTCCGAAAACGAACTCGGAAATTCTAAATTAGACACGGGCAATTTAATTCTAAACTAAAACTAAATTTCGCTGAAAAGTATCCGTAAAATATTTTTAGTATAAAAATAGGGTACATTTGCGGGTGTTACAATTTCAACAAGTTGAATAGGTTATTTATGTTGATGAAAGTGGGATCACTATGAAAGGGTCATAGTCATCCACTGAACCTAAGAGTTGATCACATTAGACTAATCATGTATGCCATTACATGCACATACCTAAATGAATTGTATGCTGGGAGCATGACAAACCTATAAGAAATCAATCCACATGAGTGTCATTGGATAGCCTACAAGAACATCCATAGGGTTCTCAAGGAGAACTAGGGATTCATTCTTCTGTTTGGTAGAGAAAATTTTGATATGTGGTAAAGGTTACACAAACCCCAATTTCCAAACTTATAAGGTTTCATCGAATTCCTAGGCGTACCTTTGTTATATATGAAGCGAATAACTTGAAAAATGATTGAAGAGTCAATCATCATAAATCCTACAAATAGAGACTTAGGGGCTGTTTGGTTGAGGGGTTTTAGGAAAGAGAAAGGGAAAGAGAACTGATAATTCCCTTTGGTTATGTTTGGTTGAGCAAATCAATAATTTCCTTTCTCTATTTTTCCTATTAGCAAGAACCCAAACCCATCTTTACTGATACCCCGACCCGCCCAGGGTTTAGAATTTTTTAACCCTTCCATTACCTATTCTATTTTCATAATTCTTTGAAACTAACGTACTAGTAAACCTACCCCATTGTCCGTTGCCTGAACTTTACCGTCGACTTGCCACCGCCGGCAACACCTGCTTACGTCTGACATTTCGTTTCTCTCTCTCCAAGGTTTGTCCTCTTTTCTCTCTACATCTTCATCCTGATAGTAGTATTTCGTTTTTTTAAAAAACAATTTGTACGTAGAATTATTTTTGATAAATAATTGGTCTGATTGATGTTTGATGCAATTCATCAGTAAACTACCAATTTGTACGTAGTATTTCGTTTTTTTAAAAAACAATTTGTAGGTAGAATTATGTTTGTCCTCTTTTTTCTCTGCATCTTCCGCCGGCAAATTGTTGTTTGATGCAATTCATCTGTAAATTACCAATTTGTCTGATTATTTCATATATCCGTAGATTATTTGTCTGATTTCATCCGTTGATTATGTTGTTAGGACTATGTAATTTGGTATGTATTTGACCGTCTTAAACTTAAGACAGATAGCTTAAGACGGATAGTTTCCGTCTTAAACTTAAGACGAATAGAATCCGTCTTAAACTTATGACGGATAGTATCCGTCTTAATCAAGAATTTATGTGTGAATTTCAGGACTTACTATGTAATTTGGTATGTATTTGACCGTCTTAAACTTAAGACTGATAGTATCCGTCTTAATCTAGAATTTATGTGTGAATTTCAGGACTTACTATGTAATTTGGTATTACTTTTGACCGTCTTAAACTTAAGACGGATAGCTTAAGACGGATACTCAAGAATTTATGTGTGAATTTTAGGTCATAAGTCAATATCTTTGTCATTGCTTTGTGATTGATTATAATTGTTTGGTTATAAAGTAAACGACAGGTTACTTTTTGATACATAGCAATTGTTTGGCAATGTATTATCTTAATTAATTGCTTCTAGTTGTCTAATTGTTACATAATGGGTTGTTTTATAAATAATATAGTTGTGGGTACATAAAATACTAGACAAATGATTTGGTATTGTTCATGTTTTTTTTACAGAAATGGATCGTAATGGTCTTTCTTTGAGAAGGAGGAAATATTTGGACTTTATACGACATGTTATTATCATAATTAATTGTGTTGTATTGCTACATTTGATGCGGTACACCATTAGGAAAAGCATTTATGATTCTCAATATTTAACATTAGATAAACGAACAAGAAGAAAACGAAGATCGTATAACTTGAATAGAATGATTAGGGAAAGTGACACTATGTGTAGAAACTTTCTGCGAATAAATCGTGAAACATTTGGTGTACTTATAGAAATGAATAATGATGTAGGCGGTTTAACAGGAACAAAAAACATGTGTTTGGAAGAAATTGTTGCAGGTTTCTTATACACCTTGGCACACCATAAAAAAAATAGAATGATAGGTGCACATTTTTATAGAAGTGGTGAAAGTGTTAGTAGACAATTTCATGGTTGTTTAATGGCAATATTGAAACTACATGTTGTGTTGCTTAAGAAACCTACACCCATAACTGAAGATTGCGAGGATGATAAGTGGAAATATTTCAAGGCACCATAATTAATCTCTTGTTTTTTAATCATAGTAGATGTTTAACCTCATTTTAAATAAAATGTTATTCTCATGTAGAATTGTTTAGGTGCACTCGATGGTATAATGATTAGTGTAAATGTACCGTGCTTGGATCGGTCTAAATATCGGACGAGAAAAGGTCACCTTACAATGAATGTACTAGGAGTATGTTCTCCTCAGATGGATCAGCACATGATGGTCGTATTCTTCGAGATGCTATTTCTAAGCCAACTGGTTTAAAAGTGCCAAAAGGTAATTCAATTAGCAAAACAAGCTTTGTTAACTCCAACTTAAATTAGTGATCACATAATAAAGTAGTGTTTTTTTAATGTCTTAAGGTTGTTATTACTTATGTGATGGTGGCTATACTAATGGAGATGGATTTCTAGTACCATATAGAGGTCACCTTTATCATCTTAAAGAGTGGAATAGTGGTCCTCATCGACCACAAACTGCTGAGGAATATTTCAACTTAAGGCATGCACAAGCTAGAAACGTGATTGAACGATGCTTTGGGTTACTCAAGGGAAGATGGGGAATACTTAGAAGTCCTTCATGGTTTAGTTTACAATCACATAGTCGTATTGTATTTGCATGTTCATTGTTGCACAATTTGGTAAAGAGATACATGTCTTCTGAATCATTTGATGACGATGAATTATATGAAGAAATTGAGAGTGACGGTGATGGAAGTGATGATGATGATGAGGTGGAGTACATAACCTCCATTAATGTATCCAACTCATGGACGAATAAAAGAAATGTGATGGCTCAAAGCATGTTCAACAATTGGAGAGCTAGAAATCGGAATTAACTAATTTGGATTTTTCATTATATTTGGAATATTGGTGTTAAGTTGTTTTCTTTATATCATTTGGTTTTATGTCATGTTTGAACTTCTAGTTTGTATTACTTGAGTTATACCTTATTTACTTTATATCAATTATGTACTTGTCATGTACCAACTTCTGAGCGTTTGTAATATTCAATACTATGTTGTGGTTTTTTAATCTCAAAGAGCTTTTTTGTGTCTACTTTATGTTGTTATATTGTTTTAGTAGGATAAATGAAAGTACAGCTAGTGGAGGGGGAAGAGGCAAGAACAAACGTTTTTGGTCTAAAGATGAAGATAATGCTTTGGTAAACGCCCTGTCTGATTTGAATGCCGATCCACACTGAAAATGTGAAAATGGATTTAGAAATGGATACATGGTGCGGTTAGAAGAGATTATTAACAAGGCTATTCCTGGTTGTGGTTTGAAAGCTTTACCACACATTGATTCAAGGCTCAAGACACTTGTCACCAAATTTAGAGCGATTGTTCAAATGTTAGGTACAAGTGGCTTCAACTGGGATGATGAGAGAAAGATGATTTCCGTGGAGAGATCGGTGTATGATGAGTATTGTAAGGTAATCAAGTGTAGAATTATCCGTTTATATGTTTAATTTTTTTATTTAATAGCTATCTGTTTGTTAATTACATTGTAAGTTTCATTTGTTAAAATGTTAGGTTCATTCAAACTGCAAGAACTTGTATGGACATGCTTTCTCTCACTTTGACGCATTATTGGAAATTTATGGCAAAGACTATGCAACTGGAAAAGCGGCCGAGGGTTTTGTTGATGCTTTTGATAATATTTAGAAATCTGCGACTGTGAAAGTTTTGATTGATTCTGGCGACGATGAAGACATTATTTTTAGTAATGCAGTGGAGTCCGCCGATCCATTAAAGAAAGTGAAGCGAGAACACTCTATCAAGCGTAAGGGAGGTAAGAAAGAAGGTGAAAGTTCTAGTAATTCTAAACTTGCTAGCTTACAGGGTTTTATGAAAGACATGAACGTTCATCTTTCTACTATGGCTAATGTAATGTCTCGTGCCCATGAGCGTAAGCAAGAAATAAAGGAGAATAGTGATAAAGTGCTAGACACACTACTTGGTTTGGAAGGTATTACTCCTGAACAAGCTTTGGAAGTAGCTCAGATCTTGGCTGCACAGCCAAGCAAGCTCATGATTTTTTTCAAGTGTCCCGATGCTTTGAAATGCATATTTGTCAAAAGTCTTCTTCCTTAAATATGGTGATTTTTGAGTCTATGAAAGACTAGTAGTTGAACTTGTAATCTTTTTTGCTTTTGAACTTTTTAATGTTAATCTTGTAGAACAATGTTTTGCGTTTTGGACAAGAGGTAATATTTTGAGTTGGTGAATGAAGTTATCTCAAAAAACGTTTAGACGAAAATATGTTGATAAAATATATTGATTATTTGGAAAAAAGGTTGAGATCATGATATATTGATTATTTGATAACCGTAGCGTAAAAAAGTGGAAAAAAAAAGTAGAGAAAAAATGGCAAGGAAAAAAACATTTGATAAAATATAACCTACAAATATGTATGAGAAAAATATGTATAGACAAAAATTAAAAAAATTAGGTTGATTCTTTTCTTTAACAACCAAACAAGTACAAAGGGATTCAGGGGGTAAATTATTCCCTTTCAGGATTAAACCAAACAACCAGTTTAATTCAGGGTAATCCTACTCTTTTCCCCTTGTTTCCCTTACAGGATTTCATTCCCTTTCCCCTATGCGAACCAAAACGACCCCTTAGTACATTATGATGAGGATAAGGTGGCTTACAAGGAGCTAATGGTAGATCCTTTCACCTAAATACCTATCAGTTATCATGATAACGAGTGGGACCATCTTTCAAGTTAAAGAGCCCAACACTAGATAGAGATCTAGACATGTACGTAGATGAATTCATGTTATTAGGAATAACGTTGGATAGAAGGAAAAAGCAATTTACAAGGTTGGAACAAATGAATACATGGTATATTCATTACCCAAGCCTTTATTGCATTTAATAAGATCGTCATGAATTGTCATGGACGAAATAAACTTTAGATTATACGATATAAAGCAATCACAATGTGTTGATTGTTCATAGATGATAATCACATTTGTCGTTTGAGTTTCTAAAACTCGATTTTGTGCTTTGTTATATCCAAATAAGTTGTAGAGACAATTATTGAACCCCAATAAAGTGGACTAGATTAACATAGCATAGGCCCCTAGTTGCGTATATGAGGTGACGTCTCTAAGTGACTAGAGTGTGATGCGATTGATGGCAAGTTCAAGTGTCATAAGGTCATAAGGGATGACCAGTCAATCACATAGACAGACTGTAAGGGACAATCTGTCGGGCAATGACCGCTTATAAAGTTCTGGCAATTCTTGTAGCCTGGTCGTGGCAAGAGCTACTATAGTATTCTTTTTTAGTCAATTCTTTGACTATAGACTGTTCGCCTAAGGTGGCACAGTTTTAGAGTGACTTTTATTTATGCTCTACGACCTTCGTAACTGGGGTCAACTGGGCATCTTTTGGGTTATGATGAGCTGTGGCTGTTCAAAGGGAATGGTGCGATAGGAATTAACCACCCCTTGTCAGGGTTGTTTTAAAATCTCAAGGCCACTCGAGCAAGAGTAAGCTGAAAATGCGTGGCCACGCTCGGAAGGTATCTATAGTAGATAATTTCGGTCAGACAGTTACTCTCCAGATGGAGAAAACCACTCTTGATATGATCATATCCAAGTACAACCTACAAAACACCTTGCATTGACTGGGAGATTGTAATAGGACAAGAGAATTGGTGACGCACACTTGTCTCGGACAAGTGGGAGATTGTTATTGTAAATGTCCTCAACAATAATGCGATCACATAATTAAATCTCTTAAGAATACAAAGGGATGATGAATATTATAGTCAACTGGTCAACATAAATCGGTAACGATTAGCTCAATAGAGTTTGACGTTACTGTCGTATGACGGTGGTGATCAGTTGATCCCTTGAGGTCACACCTAAAGGACAATCCCCTAATCATATGCATTATTTAATTGTATAGCGATACATATTAATTAATCCCTTTAATTGAAATAAGTTTATATTTTAAGTGAGAATTATATCTTATTGTAATATGATTAAATAAGATTCATTTTTGTAATTTAATTGTTATATTACTAAGAATGCATTATGTTTATGAAACATTTGAGATAAGGAAAATTGGTTGATTATAATTACAAATTGTTGTAGATTATATTAACCAAATATGAGATGACCCATTTTATTTACATGTAATTATAAAATATGACTTAAAGTGTTAACTCTAATATATTTGTTATAAAATTGCATTTAAATTGGTTAAATGCACATTTATAAGCAAAGATTACATGTTACATGTCACATGTCACATTTGTGACAAATGACAAATTGCAAAAATAAAATGGCCACCCATTTTAAGTGGGGTGCACCGGTTTTGGTAGTGTAAAAAGAGGGTGATTATTTTGTGTATTATTCTAATTAGGAATTAGACATAATCATGCACAAAAACTATTACCAACACTCAACCTTTTACATTGTTAAGAACAATTGGAAGTGACAACACACCCCACCATGTGCATAAGAGGACTAGTTTTTCCTCTTATTTACTTACTCAATCTCATTTTTGCATGTAATACACTTATCTCTCTACATCTCCATCTCTCACTAAAAGAAAATCAAGAATTTCTTCTTGTGTTCTTACACTAATAATATCATTACTAAAAGTAGTAATATATCTATTAGTTCATAATAAGGGTGTCTTGAAAATTATACTAGTGTAGTAATATTTAAGAGATTACGGGTTGTCTTGGTGCTCCTAATAGGAGTGTTTTTATACTAAGAACTTGGAGTTCATCCTCATATTCATAGCTCAAGAACAACATTTGAAAGGAGTTCAAATATTGTGCCGATTTCCATATAAGCAATGTAAGAAATTGTTCTTTACTTATTCTTTTGTTATGCATGCATAAGGTCCATATAGTTTAAGAGTAAACTATTTGTATAATGATATAGAGATGTCTAATATCGAGTTTAAGAAACTCACACACAAAACCCGATCTTGTCGAGAAGTTTAAGAGTAAACTATTAGGTTTTAATTTTTGCTTGTCTTTGCTTGCCAAGTCGAAGTCCCCGTACTTACCCATCTTGGTGATCAAGAAAGGACCGGACCACCGGGAGTTTAACTTTCCTGGGAATAACTTGTATCTTGAGTTGAATAGAAGTACCTTATCTTCACATAGGAGGTTCCTTTTGAGGATCTTCTTGTCGTGAATGAGCTTGGTCGTCTCTTTGTAATAGCGGGCATTTTCATAAGATTGGAGTCGGAACTCCTCAAGCTCTTGAATTTGAAGCAACCGTTTCTCGCCACTAAACTTGGCATCAAGATTGAGCTCTTTGATAGACCAATATGCCTTATACTCAAGCTCGATGAGCAAATGGCAAGCCTTTCCATACATTAACTTATAGGGCGACATTCGTATTGGAGTCTTGAATGCCGTTCTATATGCCCACAAGGTGTCGTCGAGCTTTGAGCTCCAATCCTTCCGGTGTTTTGAAACCACTCTTTATAAGATGGACTTGATCTCTTTATTGGAAATTTAGACTTGCCCACTTGTTTGGGGATGGTACCCCAAACCTATACGGTGATGAACACCATACTTGAGGAGTCGAGAGTCAAGTCGTTTTTCATGGAAATGTATTCCTCCATCACTTATTATGGCCCTTGGTACTCCAAATCTTGGAAATATGATATTTTTAAGGAGATTGATGACAACCTTGGCATCATTAGTAGGTGAAGCCACCGCCTCAACCCATTTCGACACATAGTCTACGGCCACGAGGATGTATCTATTACCCTTCGAAGAGATGAAGTGGCCTTGATAATCTATCCCCCACACATCGAATATTTCAACCTCAAGTATCCCCCTTTGGGGCATTTCGTTTCTCCAAGAAATGTTACCGGTGCGTTGGCAAGCATCACAACCTTTTACAATATGCTTGACGTCTTGAAACATTGAGGGACAAAAGAAACAGGATTGTAGAATTTTGCTTGCTCCATGATGCCCTCCATATGGAGAGGAGTGACACCCTCTAATGATATCCTCACACTCTCATTGAGGCACACACCTCTGAAACATACCGTCTCCACATTCTTTGAATAGAAAGGGGTCATCCCAAAAATACCTTTTCGCTTCAAATAAGAACCTCTTATTTTGAATGTAGTTCATGTCCGGTGGAAGGACACCACCAACAATGTAATTTGCAAAGTCCTCAAACCAAGGTGTTTAGATTTGAAGTGTTTCACTTATGGCGAAAAGGAAGTCATCCGGAAAGGAATCGTTGATGGGCTTCTCATCCTTGGTTCCCTTGAAGCTTAACCGTGATAGGTGATCCGCGACCGCATTCTCCGCACCCTTTTTCTCTCGAATCTCCAAGTCAAATTCTTGCAGAAGAAGGATGCACCGAATGAGGCGGGGTTTGGCTTCCTTCTTGGCAAGTAAGTACTTAAGGGCGGCATGGTCCGTGTACATTATCACCTTTGAACCAATCAAGTATGAGCGAAATTTGTCAAGAGCATAGACAATATCAAGAAGTTCTTTCTCCGTTGTTCCATAATTTATTTGAGCATCATCAAGGGTCTTTCTTGAATAGTATATGGCATGTAAATATTTGTATTTCCGTTGGCCAAGAACCGCGCCAACAACATAGTCACTAGCGTCACAGATAACTTCAAATGGCAAGTCCCAATCCGGAGATTGGATGATGGGAGTCGAGATAAGAGCCTTCTTAATCCTATCATATGCTTCAAGAAAATCGTTAGTAAAGAGGAAAGGGGTATCCTTGAGGAGGAGTTGTGTAAGAGGTTTAGCAATTTTAGAGAAGTCCTTGATAAACCGGTGATAAAAACCGGCATGACGAAGGAAACTGATAACCCCTTTGCGATTTGAAGGTGGGGGCAATTTCTCAATCAATTCCACTTTAGCTCGATCCACTTGGATACCCTTTTCCGAGATTAAATGACCAAGAACTACCCCTTCATTTAACATGAAGTGGCACTTCTCCCAATTCATAACAAGACTCATATCTTCACATATTTGTAAAACCAAATCCAAATTATGCAAGTACACATCAAAATATTTCCCATAAACACTAATCATCCACGAAAACTTCCATGATGGATTAAATATAGTCAGCAAAAGATTCTCATCATGCATCTTTGAAATGTTGCCGGTGCGTTGCAAAGGCCAAACGACATTCTCCTATAGGCAAATGTGTGATAAGGGCATGTAAAGTTAGTCTTGGATTGGTTAATTGGGTAATTTGGGATTTGGAAGAATAACGAATATCCATCAAGGTAGCAAAAGTACTTGTTGGAAGCAAGTCTTTCAAGAAGTTAATCAATAAAGGGGAGGGGGAAATGGTCTTTTCTAGTTGAGGCATTCAACCTCCTATAGTCTATACACATTCTCCACCCCGTCACTACCCTAGTAGGCACTAAATCATTCTTGTCAATCTTAACCACCATGGTCCCACCTTTCTTTGGCACCACTTGCACGGGGCTAACCCAATCGGAGTAGGAGATTGGGTAGATGATCCCGACATCGAGTAGTTTCATGACCTCATTTTTTACTACTTCTTGCAAGGTGGGGTTAAGTCTCCTTTAGGGTTGCCTCTTAGGTTCATAATCATCCTCCATGTGAATTCTATGCATACAGTGTTGGAGTAAGTGTCCTCCACAATAGTGCATTTATATAATAAATCTCATTTTGGAATATCCGTGGGATGACTAGTATATTGATACTCCACGTCAGTTGATTAACGTAAATAAATAACGATCAGCTGACTAGAGTTAGACGTTATTGTCGTATTACGGCAGTGATCAACTGACCCCTTTCGGTCACACCTAAAGGATGAGACCTAAACTGTAAACAAACTAATATGTATACGATACAGTTTAATTAGTTCTTTACATATATATTTGATATGTGTTTGGTTACGAGAGTTACTTATTGAAAATTGAGTTAGGAACTCATTCAGGTTAAGTTTATTAGTCAATTATACGATAACTGACTGAATAAATTTTACGTCTTATTCTAATACGATTAAATAAGATTTAATTTAGTAATTAATCGTTAATTCACTAGATTAGTTGAGGTTGTGCATATATTTTGAGGTAGAGGTAATTAGTTAATTATGTTTACAAAGAGTTGTAAAATAAATTAACTGGACATTATGGGGCCCATTATATATTGATATAATGGTAAAATATTACTTAAAAGTTAAGTATATATTATTTATTAATTTGAATCATTTAATTGTTATATGATCAAATTAACAGTTAATTATACTAGATAATTAAGCATATGATTATAAATATTTGTGAGACAAATATCAAAAATCAAAACGGACCATTTAGCCACATGGCCTATATAAAGACATATTGGTTGTTCATTTCATTTGCTCAATTTTCTACTTGTTTTTGCTATTTTCTCCAACTTCTCTCTAAAACTCTCTAATTAACTAATATTCTTATATTACTAAAGTAGTAATAAACCTAATATTAGTCATTACTTGTCACTATATTTTCTAGTCTAAAATCATAGTGATAGTTTGGGTTAGTCTTGAGTGCATGTTGGAAGGAGACTTTCTACATTGAAAGTTCATTCAAAGGAGATCATCCGTTTTGTTTTAGATCAAGATCGATAAGAAAAGGAGTTTCTTATTGTGCCCATAAATACCGAAATTTCTCAATGTAAGAAAATTTCATCTTATGTTTATTTATGCCTTTATATTTGCATGCATGTTACATAGATCATTAAATACTAAATTAACAAGTTAATTAGTAACTAATTAGAGGAGTCTAATTAGGGTCTATGGACTTTCATGTGGTATCAGAGCTAGCTTTTAGCATGCATGTTCATTTTGAACATTTTTTATTAAAGTTATAAGATAACCAATAAAATCAAAAATTAAATTTTAAATTTGATTTGGACGATAATTTTTGGTGCATGCATACCTACTGACTTCAAAATATTTCTGGTCAAATTTGGTGATTTTAAGGATTTATTTGCTATTTATTATGATTTATGCCTTTTAAACCGAGTTAACATGCAAAGTTTATGTTAAAAGTTAACTAAAAATAGTTTCATGTTGATTCTGGCCATGAAATTTTAATATGCTCTTACATGCATGTCTTAGATATTGTATGTAAATTTCGTGACTTTTAATTAAGTATTGCATGTTTATTGATTTTTATGAGATAAAAGTCAATAATATGAGATTATAATGTTCATAAAATTGAAACGTCCTTTTTTGGTCATGAAATTTTTTGGTACATTTTATATTCTGATTTATATCATGTTGGCGAAATTTCATAATTTTTGTTCACTGTTGTACTATATTTAATGGTTTTTATTTGATAAAACCGTTAAATACAACGTTATTTGTTCATTAAATTAATTTAAAATTTTTGGGCAAATGTTTTATTTTTTGGAGTTCCTGGAAATGTTCCAGAATGTACAAAATTTTAGGTTTCAAATTTTTATGATGTTTAATTTTATTTTGGGTTTATTTCATAAATGTTATAATGAAACCTTTATTTTTAGCAAATATGATCAAATCAAACTAGTTAAACACAAACAAAATTAGTGGGGACTAATTTTGAGTTCTAAATCAGATTATATAATTTGTATGAGCTTAAATATGATTTAAGTGTTGATTATTGATTTTTAATGGTTAAAAAAATCGATAAAATCCAAAACCGAGCTAGAATGAGCATGGCAAGTGTTAAGGGCGATTTTTGTAACACCCGGAAATGTACCCTATTTTTCTAGTGAAAATATTTTACGGATACCTTTCAGCAAATTTAAGTTTTAATTTAGAATTTTATGTTTCGAGTCGAATTTAGAATTTCCGAGTTCGTATTTGGAATTTCCGCGAGATTCCATGAGAATCCCGTCTTAAGGCGAGTTTGACATTTCTTGACTTTTGAGTCGTCTTTGACTTTTCTTGACTTTTGAGCCGTCTTTGACTTTTCTTGACTTTTGAGCCGTCTTTGACTTTCGTTGACTTTCTCCTATATATACTCCCTAATACTCACCTTAACCTAATTCACTCCCTCACAACTCAATCTTCTTCTTCCTCACCATAAACACCAAAACCTAGCTTCCATTTCTTCCAAGCTTAGATTCGTCATAGTTCGTTCATTTCTCGCTCAAATTCTCGTAAGTTCGTCTTATTCTTCCCCTCTTATCTTCCTTTATCCGTATTGGTAATAAAATTACCGTCTTTCTCGCTTTTTAAATTATCCGTCTTTCTTAAGGTGAATGATATTCATCTTTTATTATCTAATATTATGTAGGTGGAGATTAGGAAAGCTTAGTAACCGTTTAAAGACGCAAAAAGGTAACGGTGAAGGGTTACTCGGTATCATTTACGTGTTTTACATGATTTCCATGTTAGGGTTCGTATTTAGAATACATTTAGAAAGCCTAGGAATTATGTTATGGATGATGACTGTTGTTATTTGATGATTGTTGATGATGAATATTGATTGTTGTTAGTTATTAGAAATGAATTATGAGAATTGGAAATAAAAGGATTGAATTTATGTTGAAGGTTCTCGGGTGAATTGGTCACACATCTCACGGTCGTGAGATGGCATGTCACGGTCGTGAAACCTCATCTCACGGTCGTGAAATACAAGTCACGGTCGTGACTTGTGCAGTTTCACTGCACTGACCCCTTTTCGTAGAATGATCATATCTCCTTTGTTACTTGCTTGTTTTGGGCTTGTGACCATTCCTTGGAACCGTAAGAGGATAAGCTATCACCTCGACTTGGAATTTCTGTAATAGCATGTCTAGAACTCTACATATGACCGTTTGAAGTGAACCCTTGTTTTAGTTAGTTTCCAAACTTGTTGTTTTGGAGAGGTATCTATGTTTCCTATTTATTATGCTTCTTAAACTTGGTCTAATGCTTATGTATCATGTATTGGTTCATGTTTTGGATATATGATATTCTCATTCGCTTGTATCACATGTTTTGTGACGGTTTTCGATATATCCCTCTTTTGCGTCGGTTTTACATATGTTATGAATTGAGCACTAATGATTTTGTGCTATGAACTCTCATTTCCCGGCTACACCTTATACTCGTTAGACTGGAATGTCGGAGCGATGGGGGTGTATCCTTGATGCTTGTATGCATGTTTAGTGGGGATATGACGACGTTGTTAGGAGGTGAACGCAATGCGTTGATCGACCCGACCGTCAAATGTTGTATACTTGCGAGGTGGTGTCATTGCATGTAGCGTACCGCTTGTTATGATGCTTGTGCTCTCTTCCGCCTCTTTCGTGAAGGTTGACCGAATTTGGGGTACTCGGCGTCTATGATTGACCGAGTCTTGGATGTGGAACGTCTTACCACATGTCGAATCGGAACACGTCTTATTCCGAGAGTCTGGCCAGGTTTAGACTAGGACCGTAGTATTATCGTCGT
>JAIUZE010029793.1:0-12887 GCA_022085475.1 Heliosperma pusillum | reverse complement strand
ACTTGTAAAATACGACCTTTGTGAATACGGATTTTGCAAATTGTTTTACATTGAGTGGGAGAAATTTATTATGGATATGAGAATCGGTTATCGCACATACACTTGTACGGACAAGTGGAAGATTGTTGGAGCCAGTGTCCTCCACAGTGAGTGCAATAACATAAATAAATCTCTGTAGGTTCACAGGGTATACTTTGTATAATAATCAGTTGATTAACGTTTATCAATAACGGTTGGCTTGCTATATAAGTTTGACGTTATTGTCATACAGATGGCGGTGATCAACTGGTCCCTAAAAGTCACACCTATAGGATGTGTTTGAGAGATGTGATTATTTGAGAAAATAATCATATTGATGCCCTATTATATGACTAAAAGGTTAGTCAGTGTATTTGACTAAAAGGTTAGTCAATGTGATGATGAGATGATTATTTAATAACGATTAAATAATATAAGCTGAGACGAATTAAAAGTAATTCGTAATTAAATATAAACTGTTGTATTTAATTAGCATATATATAATGTAAGCTTATGCGAATTAAAATGTTAATTCGTAAATTGAATATAAAATGTTATATTGAATTAGCAAATTATAATTATACGGATAATTATAATTAACGTCTATATTATACGATTGTCATATTAGATGTTGTCAGACCGGTATTAATGTATCGACTACAAAATGTTGTATGGACATATTAATACATGACAACACAAATGACATTTATAATAATACTACACATTATATATTAAAGCGAATTTAACCGAAATAAAGTCCAGATTCACTCTGGAATTTTCGGTCCATTAGTGGTTAATTAGAGGAGAAAATATCTCCCCATATAACCTAATGGGTGCCGTGAGAAGGAGTAAGGAGAGGAGGAATTTAGTTTTCTTTTCTTCAAACCCTAATTCACTCTCTTGTGCCTCCATGATTTTTCACATCACAAAAATTAAAAGTTAACAGTAACTTTTCAGAAAACATTCTAGCAAATTCAATGGCATTTCTCATTCTATCTTGGGTGCTACGATTAGGAGATATCATCATTTTGATATTGTTCTTAGGCCTTTAAAGCAAGGACTAAAGGTTATTTCTAATCTATCGCTTATTATGCATTTTCGTTTATGATTATTAATCATATAATCATAATTTCATTATAATCCTGAATGATTTAAAGGGAAGTATATGGATATTTTCCCACACGATTCTACCCCAAAGAACTCAAACAACAAAGACTCAAAGAATTCATCGATTTCAAACAAGGTGACTTACCGGTTCCAGACTTCACCACCCAATTCAACAAGCTTTCTCACTTTGCACCGAGACTCATTAAGGAAGATGAAGACCGATCTTTTTATTATCGTAATAAGCTTAGTGGTTTGCTCCAAAGCAAAATAAGGAGGAGTTCTACCTCTTTTGGAGAGTTGTATGATGATGCACTTTGGGCCGAGAACTCCATGAAGGTCATCAAAGATGAAGCGAAGATAAAAACTCCCTCTCCATCCTTCTCACCTAGGCCAAACTTCTATGGCAAAAGGTCGTTTACTCCCTCATCTTCCAATGCCTATGCAAACAAGCGGAGATTTAACCCTCCTTGTAATGCTAATGCAAGGGCTCTCACTCCTTTCTTGCCCCAAGCTACTTCTAATGTGGCTCCTAGGCCCTATTCCCCCTCAAGTTCATGCTAATGCTCGAGTCCAAGTTCAAGGTTGCCTTTGAAACCGTTGTAGACAACCACACCACCCCGATGTTGGATGCTTCAACCGACCTTTCATTTGCTACTTTTGAAAGAAGTGCGGACACCGTTATGATGATTGCTCAGATCGAAATTTGCCCACTCCAAGTGCCAAACCCAAGGAATCTATCTATGTTCTAAGCCGAGACGAAGCCGATGCTCATCCGGATATAATTACGGGTATGTTCTCAATCTTAGAACAACCGTGCCTTATTTTATTTTATACCGGCGCATCTATGTCCTTTGTGTCTTCAACTTATGTTGATAAGTTAGCTATCTACTTCTAGTGAGGATACTCCCATATCCTTACCATCTGGAGAAATTATCTCATGCTCTACCCTTTTCCCTAATGTCCATATATCCATTGCGGGGACCATCTTTCCCGCTAATCTCCTTAAGTTTCCTCTAGGAGAGTTTGATGTAATCCTAGGTATGGATTGGCTAGGTTTGTACCATGCTAGATTCGAGTGTAGAGATCAAAAGATCTACCTTAAGAGTCCTTTACGAGTTAGAATAACCTATAAGGAATCTCATTCCCGAATGGGTGTGCAATTGGTTCCTGCAATGAAGTTGGTGAGTATGGTAAGAAAGGGTCACCAAGAATTCTTGTGTGTAGTGACTTCTACATCTACCTCTTCACCCATGATTGAATATGTACCGATACTACGTGACTTTGTTGATGTATTCCTCGAAGACTTGCCCGTGATCCCTCCCGAGCGTGATGTGGAGGTTTCCATTGACCTTATGACCGGAACCGGACCCATAGCTAAAGCTCCATACCGTATGGCTCCAACCGAATTGAAGGAGCTAAGGAAGCAACTTGATGAGACGATAGAAAAGGGTTTCATTCGACCGAGTGCCTCACCTTGGGTTGCTCCCGTGCTCTTGTGAAGAAGAAGGATGGTTCCATGAGACTTTGTATTGACTACAGTGAGTTGAACCGAGTTACAATCAAGAACAAGTATCCTTTGCCAAGAATTGAAGACTTGTTTGATCAACTAAAGGGTGCTTCTACCTTTCCCAAGATAGATTTGAGATCCAGATACCATCAAATCCCCGTTCGTGATGCCGACATCCCGAAGACTGCTTTTAGTACAAGATATAGTCACTTTGAGTTCAAGGTGATGCCATTTTGTTTGACTAATGCTCCCGCTATTTTCATGGATCAAATGAACCGCACCTTTAGTGAGTATCTTGAAAAGTGTGTAGTGGTTTTCATCGACGACATCCTTGTTTTCTCCAAGACCGAAGAAGAGCATGCTAATCATCTTAGGACAGTTTTGGGTGTCCTTCGTCGTCAAAGGTGGTTTGCCAAATTCTCCAAGTGTGAATTTTGGTTACCTAAGGTGTCCTTTCTTGGACATGTGATTTCCAAAGAAGGTGTTATGGTAGACCCTTCTAAGATCGAAGCCGTGGTGGATTGGAAGAGCCCAACCGATGTTAGTGAAGTCCGAAGTTTTCTTGGTTTAGCCGGTTACTACCGTCGATTTGTCAAGGATTGCTCGAAGCTTGCAAGACCGATGACTCAATTGTTAAAGAAAGAAACCAAATTCGTTTGGAATGCAGCTTGTGAAGCCGCCTTTCAAGAATTGAAGAAAAGGTTGACTACCGCTCCGGTGTTGACTTTACCTGAAGATGGTGTAGACTTTGATGTCTATTGTGATGCTTCCAATTTGGGATTGGGTTGTGTGCTTATGCAAAATAGGAAGGTGGTTTCTTATGCCTCGAGACAGTTGAGAGTTTACGAAGTGAACTACCCTACTCATGATCTTGAATTAGCCGCCGTTGTCCATGTATTGAAGGTGTGGAGGCACTATCTTATTGGTGTTCATTGTCGCATCTACACCGACCACAAGAGTTTGAAGTACATATTTACTCAAAAGGAGTTGAATATGAGACAAAGAAGATGGTTGGAATTAGTGAATGACTATGACTTTGAATTGTTATATCGTGAAGGGAAGGCCAATGTCGTTGCCGATGCTCTTAGTAAGAAATCTTCTCATGCCTTGAATGCTATGTGGGTGCTACCTGATGATCTTTGTGCCGAGTTTCGGAAGTTAAAGTTGGAGTTCGTGGAGCAGGGATTTGATTATGTTGGTGCCATGGTTGTCGAACCCGTTCTTCTCCGCGAGATCTGCGAAAGCCAAGTTGATGATGCTACCTACATGTCCATTCAAGCTAAGCTTCTAGAAGGAAAAGCCAAAGACTTCAAGATTTATGACAAAGGTGTCTTCGACTCTATGACCGATTGTTCATGCCTAATGCTCTTGACTTGAGGAAGCGAATTCTTGATGAAGCTCACCTTTCTCCCTACTATATCCACCCCGGAGGTGACAAGATGTACAAAGATTTGAAGCTAAAATTTTGGTGGCCGAATTTGAAAGGTGATGTTGTGTCCTATGTTGGAAGATGTCTTAGTTGCCAACAAGTGAAGATCGAACACAAGAGGCCCGGTAGATTGCTGCAACCTTTGGATATTCCACTTTGGAAGTGGGAATCTATCACTATGGATTTCGTCATGGCTTTGCCAAGAACCGTTGGAAGTAAAGATGTCGTATGGGTTATCGTTGACCGCTTGACCAAGAGTGCCATATTCATCCCGATCAAGGAGACTTGGAGATTAGATTGACTAGCCTAAGCCTATGTTGATGAGATCATCAGATATCATGGTGTTCCCAAGGATATCATATCCGACCGAGACCCAAAGTTTTGTTCGAGATTTTGGAAGGCTTTACAAGAAGCCTTGGGTAGTAAGCTGTTGATGAGTACCGCTTTCCATGCCGCGACCGATGGTCAAACTGAGAGGACTATCCAGACTTTAGAAGATTTACTTCGAGCTTGCGCTCTCGACTTCCAATCCAGTTTAGGAAAGAGTTTACCTTTGGTGGAGTTTTCTTACAACAATAGCTACCATGCCTCGATCAAGATGGCTCCTTACGAAGCTCTCTATGGAAGGAAATGCTGAAGCCCTATTTGTTGGGATCAACTAAGTGATGTTCGTGATCTAGGTCCCGATTTCCACGTTGATACCATTAATCATGTGAAGGTAATCCGTGATAGGATGAAAGCTGCTCAAGACCGACAGAAATCCTATGTCGATATCCGAAGAAGACCGTTGGAGTTTGAAGTTGGAGATAAAGTGTTCTTTAAGGTATCTCTGATGAAGGGTGTCAAGAGGTTTGGTGTAAAGGGTAAATTGAGCCCGAAATACATTGGACCCTTTGACATTGTGAAACGAATTGGTGCCGTAGCATACGAGTTGGACTTACCCCCGAATTTGGTCAAAGTTCATGATGTCTTCCATGTTTCTCAACTGTGGAAGTACATTAGTGACCCGAGCCATGTTCTTCAAGCCGAAATTCTCGATCTCGAACCCAATTTGTCCTTTGAAGATAAGCCAATCCGCATCCTTGATCGCAAAGACAAAACGTTGAGAAACAAGGTGGTGCCATTAGTGAAGGTTTTGTGGAGATGTGGCAATGTTGAGGAAGAGACGTGGGAACCGAAAGCTACCATGCGTGCTAAATACCCAAAACTATTCGACTAAGGTATCCTTCTTTCGCTCAAGTTTTGAGGGCGAAACTTTTTAAAAGGTGGGGTGATTGTAACACCCGTAATATTAGCCGTCGCAATTTAATAATATTAGTTAGCTTAATTTTAGATTTAGAATAGAACTTAGCTTTCCGTGTCTAATTTAGAGAATCCGAGTCCATATTCGGAATTTACTCGGAATTTCATGTGAGATACGCCTTGTGTCATATTTTGGGTCTTTTCCATTCTCTACTCATCCAACCTATCCCATACTCTATTCATTTTTCCACTCACAATCTCAGCACTATTCACTCTCCTTCTTCCTCACCAAACCCCAAAACCCTATTCCTACCATTGTTAAACCTTAACCCTCCCCTCACAAAACTTCACACAACTCCCTCATTCCTCACCCAAATCTCTTGATTTTTAGTCTAATCTTCTTTTCTTACTCTCCTCTACCTTGTTTGGTAATAAATTTACCATCTTGCTCATCTTCAATTTTTCCATCTTTCTCGAGGGTGAATTTTATTCATCTTTTATGTCCTTGTGTAGGTGGAGACCTTCAAGATCCCGACAAGGACTACTATCTAGTGGAGGAAGACTTAGAAGACGAGTGAAGACGGAAAAAGGTAACGGTGAATGGTTACTCGATATCAATATTTGTTTTAATGTTTTAATTGTAGTTTTATTTAGGAAAAGATATAATCTTTGCCTTAATTTCATGAGGAAATGTGCTAGTTGTTCTTTCATATGTGTGAATTCATCTTCTATGCTTATCTTTCACTAATCCTATGCCAAGTTACATTCAAGTTGTTAATTATGCTTATTTACCATGTTTGAACTTGAGTTGGGCAATAAATGTGCCTTGGTTTGCTTTAATTGATTTTACCTTATGATTTGTGATGATTAATATGCATTAAACGTGGTTTGATGTTGGTAAATCTTGTTGGAATTGAATGGGTAACAATGGAATTTGAGTTTTGATTGTTGTTGAAGTTGATTTTCGTGTAGGTATGTCCTAGCCGGCCGACCAACCGCCGGTCACCCAACTGGCTGGGAACTCTTATGATGTGAATTGGTCATTTTGAGGATTTTGATGTTGCGTGAGTCCCAGCCGGTCGACCGGCCGCCGGTCCACCCAACCGGATGGGAATGTCTGTAAGTTTGGTTATTTTTGTTAAGGTTTAGAGTCCCTTCCGGCCACTTGGCAGCCGGTCTCACCGGCTGGAACTCTCCCCCTTTCTCTTTCTTCACTTTTCCCACTTTGCCTATGACCCCAGCTGGGTAGCCGGCAGCCAGTGACACCCACCGCCTGGGGATCCCCTGTAAATTATGTTGTTGATTAGTGTTGCTGAGGTACCAGCCGGGTACCCGGCAGCCGGTCTCCCTAACCGGCTGACACCCCCTGTGATTCTTTCTCATTTCTTTTCCATATGCCTTCACATGTAATAGTTTGTATGGTTTGTTTATCTTATGAACTTACGTAATAACATTAAATATTCATGCTTGGAATATATGATATCTCACATGCTTATATCACATGTTTTATGACGGTTTTTGATATGTCTTCTCTTGAGTCGGTTCTACCTTATGTTTTGATTCGAGCACTAAATGTTGAGTTCTTTGAACTCTCATTCCCCGGCTACACCCTTACCCTCGTTAGACTGGAATGTCGGAGCGATGGGGTGTATCCTTGATGCTTGTATGCATTTTTTAGTGGGGATATGACGATGTTGTTGGGGGGTGAACGCAATGTGTTGATCGACCTGGCCGTCAAATGCCGTGTCCTTGCAAGGTGGTGTCATTGCATGTAGCGTCTCTCTTGTTTATGATTCTTGTGCTCTTTCCGCCTCTTTCGAGTAGTTTGACCAAATTTGGGGTACTCGGCTTCTGTGTTTGAGCGAGTATTGGATGCGAAATGTTTATTGCATGTCGAATCAGAACACGTTTATTCTGAGAGTCTGACCAGGTTTAGACTAGGACCGTACTATTATCGTCGCCTACCGGGAGGAAATGAGTCTTTCATATACGAAATGTTTATCGTGTATGGTTCACGGAAATGTTTATCCCGTGGACGTGTTTTGATCATACTTGCTATGTACATGGTAGTAGTGCGTGTCATTAACCGCGAGAGTATATATTTGATTACTAGTGACCGTTGGACGACTTGGATTGGTTTGTATGTCGAGTCTCTACCTTATCAAATATATGCCACTAACGGTGATATGCAAGCCCTAGAGTGTATATAGTTGCCTAAGGGTGTCTTTCCCCGAGTTGATTCGTAACATGATGCTTATTGGTTGGCATTTCACATACTTATTGTTTGGCATTTCATATACGTATATCCTATGATCTGAAAATGTAGGTTTGTATTTTGTATGACTCATTTGTACATGTGTTTCTACATGTTTAATTATCGTTTATGTATGTTTACTTGTGATATGGCTAGGAGAATCCGGAGTTACTCCCCACTGACTGTGTCGTTCATATTTTATGAATGTACAGGTTGCTTGGCTGGATCTTTTCTTGTTTTTGGGTTCGTGTGTAAGCTAGCGGGCGTTGGCCTTGACGATTAACCCATAGACGTTCTTAGCTAGTTTACTGGACATCTTTTATGCTTTGACTATGTTTTGAGAGACTATGTCTCCTTGTAGTATTTTATACTTTAGTTTGTATTTATTTGACATTCCTCGTACTTTTCCTTTGGCATGCAAAAAGTTTCAAAAACCTCGTATTTTTCGTTATTTAAATCGCATGCTTGTTATGTTTTATTTCCGCTATCGCGAGGGTTGTCACAAAATTAAGGTTAATTTTTTCGAGTATAAGGTTAACCTATGTGGATCGTCCACGTTTGGGTCCAAATACCGGTGTTTCAATAAATACTCGAGGAATTAATTTATTGCATATGGTACATAATTATATTTTTGTATTCGTCTTTTAAAGTTATTTTCGTTGAATATTTTGGATATGAATTGTATACATTTATAAAAATACAATGTCATTTATCATGTATGTCATATAAAATATTTTAATATCAATTATCAAACACTCAATTTAAAACCTTAACTCTGATTAAGCACAACATAACATGTACACTATATTTTTACTCAATAACAAAAGTTTAAAAATAATACCCATGCAATTTGCAAGGGTTTAAGACTACTAAAAGATAATCTAAAAAATTTTTTAGCAAATGTATAAATGAATAATCGTTTGGTTAAAACTCAAGATATAGGTATAAAAATGAGAAGACAAAAAAAATATAAAAAAAGAGGTATCCTTGACGAGAAAGTAATTCAAAATACCTATATTTTTTCAGCGGAAATGGTTACGTCTAGAATCCGAGACCCGTTGTCAATGTATTTATAGTTGTAAAAATGTTATTTAGTTTGTAATGGGATGCCATATGTTACGTTAATTTGCATATGTCGTTTAAGCGTGCATCCATCTAAGCTCTACATACATCGATATCTAAACACGTTTCAATTAGCTGTCAAACGTAAGATTCAAAGTTCTGTAGCAAACCATCAAGTGTATCCGATAAAGTTGTCCACATATCGTTTAACGGATAACTATCCATCGCACAACAAAGTAGGTTAAACATATCCATTCTCGCAAGCTTTAAGTCCACAGTTTGATCGATTTAGAATCTTTAGTGGAAAAATTTCTTACTATTCACGTGTTCGTAACTGTATGCATGTATGAGCTTACTTTAATTAGGAGGTTATTTTAATAAAAATTGCATTGTCATTTAAATAAGCAGCATACAAAACAAGTTTCGTATATACATTATTATTATATTACAAGCACAAATAAAGTAACATGTCAAACTACTGTAGTTTTGCTTATCCACGTAACAAAACAACTTTAAAACATGAAGTGTACACACACTACAGAACACTTCCGATCAGCAACATACATAATGATCGGTTTTTTACTAACAAAAGTTTGGAATATCATATGGTCATCTACAAAGGATCTTATAGGCAAGCAACATTTCAGTTGAAGATCTCTTCTACATGAAGTGTTCGAAACTTCATTTGTCTTCTAATGCCTTGAATTCAGAAAGTCACAAGTTTGATGGAGAAGATGCGATTTTTTATAGAAGTTATAATTTCATCAGCGAACGAGCGATGTTCCTTTGTGTACACAAAAAAAAAGATGTTGATTTTGTATATCTAAAATTATTAATCTAAAGTCATTACAATTGTAATTGTATTTAAGCAAGAGAATTATACTTCCGGTGAATAAAATTTGATATGTTTAGTTGTTCTCTCCAGCACGGTTTTCGCTAAATCACAAAAAGAGTATTTTTTGTCGATGCAGTTTCATCTGCGAAGACTATTAAGAGATCATACCTATTTAGAAGAAAAGTTAGGACGAAAAATCGTAACAAAAAAGAATTTATTAATAATAAACAACTATATGAGACAGATAAATAAGGAATATATGGCGAACACATACCTATAAACATCAATTCATGTATGCGGGGGAGCTTCTTTATCGCAGCGGAATGTTTTTCCAACCTCTGATTCAGCCTTATGTGTGCAAACATTGCAGGAAATATAAAAGCATCTATCTAAATTAATAGTATCTGTTATTTTTCCTTGTATCCAAACCGTAACTCCTTCCCGCAGTAAAGATTTTAGCACGCATGTTCCATTAGTATAAGATGTAACTTACAGACGGAAATATTTGTAAAATGTTTTTGAAAGTGTTACGTCTTGCTCGCTTAGACTGGCAATGGAGATTATTGTCTTTCTGCTTCCACTTTGAGATGTGCGTCGATGTGTCGAGCTTTCACCAGTTTCAGACTGTAGAGCTTCTCTAATGCGTCTAATTTCTTCCGTGTTTTCGTGTGCCCGGAAGTTTAACAAATGAGAGTATATACTGTAATTTAATTAATATAGAGACATCAAATAAAAGTCTACAAACCAATGTCTGAGTTCTTCAACTTCAGAAACTTCATTGTTAACCTTAATGGTTGAGAGAAATGAAGAAGACCAGTAATCTCTTGTAAACAAATAAACTTAGTAAGATAGAATAACAACGATCTTTGAAAAGAAATATAGTTTTAAAAAAACTATATTTGAAGCCTGTACCACAAAATTTCCATGCTCTAATATCGGTTACAATAACTACAGGCTGAGAGTCAATGAGATCGGCAATTTCTTTTGCTTCTTTTGCGACAAAACCATGCCTCACCGTTAATTTGTTTTTACCATGCTGCAAAATTTTAGACAATGCTGATACATATTATAGGTAATCGTTCTAAATACATTTTTTTTAATAGATACTATGATCACTACAACCTCTTGTCAATGAGAATTACGTCACGTGTGTTGTATTCAGTATCTTTATATGTGGACATTACTGTTCTTGTTTCGGCTACATGAAAAGCAATCCCGATAATCTCTGCACAACAAAAAAAAAGCACAATGAACAATTGTTATATATTTACTGGTAATGGTTTATGTGAACAACCTATCGTACTAATCCTTCCTTGTTGTCCGAGGTAGGCGTAACATGAGTTCAGGGGAACATAAAATGATTTCTCAGTTGCATTATGTTGTGGTATTCAACAATTCTTGTGTGATCCTTTATTGTCATCTGATATTTTTTAGGACATTCTTTGCCGTATGAAGACACAAGATCGAGTGACGCCGTGATTTGTTATTTCGTTCTCATTTCCTTCTTTAAGTTTTGTACAGTAGTCGTTAATGTCTTTGCCGAACAAAGTAGCAGCCATGTCCATCCCCTACAAGTAAATTATAACAGGCTAGTTCTGTGGATGACCTAATAATGCCATTATAAAGAATTCGGCTGAAATAAAAAACACTTACTTTAGCGTCTCTAAATAAAGTTTTGGTATGTGGTATCTCCTTTTTGTGACAAAGCTGGAAATGCAGTTACTTCAAGGCGTGCAACCACGGTGAAATTGCGACTTTGTTGAGTGACTTCACGGAGAGGAATTTTTACTGCATTCATACTAACAAAAGAAGAAACATAGTACTTATTTAAAGTTATTAGACAGAAATTGTTGCTAATTTTTTTTTCTTACATTCAATACATAGATATTGAATACATTACTGTCATTCATGTAAGATACATTTATAATAACAATTTGTACTATACCTGCGAGCCATATTCTTACATTTTATAACAACAATTTCTACATTATACCCGCGAGCCTTAGTATTTCATAGCATACAATATTCTTAGTTTCTCTCTAAGAGTCATCAGTACTATTTTGTGGAGATAATACGATGTTACATCTTCACGTTTTTTTGCTCTGGATAAAACAACATACAACTGACCGTGAGAAGACATGTTGTGGCAGAAAAACTCCAACTTTGTCTAACATTTGTCCTTGACCTTTGTTAATTGTCATTGCGAAACTCAACTTTATCAAAACCTGTTTTCTCCTAAAATGGAAAGGATATTTATCTGTCGGAGATGGTTGAAGAAGAATTATAGGAATAAACACTCTTTCTCCTTTGTGATGTCCGTCAATAATTTCAACGTCAATACTATTGCACGAAAATGCTTTGCAGATTAGTCTTGTGCCATTGCATAACCCAGAAGTAGGATCTAAGTTGCGCAACAAAATGATTGGACTATTTACCTTAAGTATTAAGCAGTGAGATGGAAGTCCACTCGGATGCAAAGTTTTAAGAAATTCAATGGGATATTGTTTGGTGGTAATGTCAACAGCTTCATCCAAGCTTCTATACTCGTACGAAAAGCCAGATTGACGTGAAACTAAGATCGAATTAATAAGTTCAATGTCGTCGTTCTTTGGCGTTAGTATTGCCCTCTTTGTCATAGAACTCGTATCAGAGCTAACTAGGCTAAAATCTGGATAAACCGAGTCAACTAAAAGATCAAGTAGCTGACATTCGCGAATTCTATGAAGGATGATTGTTCTCGGGAGCTGAACGATTTTACCATTCTCAAAAGGCGGGCGTCCTTCTCAAACGTACCTTCTCAAGTTTCGGCCACAATGGAGACATCACAAAACTCGCATTTACAGTTTCATGTAGCGTGCTCGTACGTATCACAGGTAAAACTTGTCGAAAATCACCTCCAAAAACAACAACTTTGCCACCGAATATATAAATTTTTCAGCAGACATCTCTCAAAGTTCTTTCAAAATGTTCGATAAATTGTCGTCTAGACATTGAAGCCTCGTCCTATATTATTAAACAACATGTACGAATCAACTCTCCAAGACCACTTTGCTTAGAGATTTGGAAACTTTGATTTTCATTGATCTCTAAAGGAAATTTAACTCGCGAATTGGCTGTGCTACCCCCCACAATGTTGGAAGCAAATTCCAGAACTGGCAACAACAAGAGCAATAATTCTTTAGCCCGTAGATTTGGAAGTATAGGCGAGTACAGAAACGTTTTTCCTGTTCCACGTGGGCCGTCGAGAAAGAAGACTCAATGTTTTTTTGCATAACTCGACTATAAACAGTATTACACGCCCTTTTTTGTTCGGTGTTGAGCAAGTTAACTCCATTAAGGTCTTCGGTTGTAATAGGAATATTTAGCTCTTAATCTCTTTCGCTAGGGGTTGGTTAACATCATTGTTTTCTAGCAAAAGATTGCCTAAACAAAT
>JAIUZE010029788.1:0-16394 GCA_022085475.1 Heliosperma pusillum | reverse complement strand
AGTCGATTTTACGGGAGGTAGTGATTTGTAACCATTAAAAGATCAATATCAACATTTAAATCTCATTTAAATTCAAACTAATTAACTAAACTGATTTAGAACTCAAAATTAGTCACTACTAATTTTGTTGGTCATTGATTAGATCGATTTGATTTCATTTGCTAAATATTACGGTTTAATCATAACAATTATGAAATAAAACCAAAATAAAATATAAACATCATAAAATTTGAAACCAAAAATTTTGTAAATTCTGAAACAATTCCAGGAACTATAAAAATAAAAAACATTAGCTCAAAAAAATTTAATTTAATTTTATGAACAAATAGCTTTGTATTTAATGGTTTTATCAAATAAAAACATTAGATATAGTAAAACAGTGAAACAAATTATGAAATTTCACCAGGAGTATCAACATCAGAATGTGAAATGTACAACAAATTTTCAAGACCAGAAATGGACGTTTTAATTTTATGAACATTATAATCTCATATTATCGACTTTTATCGTATAAAAATAAATGAACATGCAATACATAAGTAAAAGTCACGAAATTTGACATACGATATGTAAGACATGCATGTGAGATCATATTAAAAGTTCATGGCCAGAATCAACATGCAACTATTTTTAGTTAACTTTTAACTCATAAAATGCATGTTAACTCGGTTTAAACGCCAAAAATCAAAATAAATAGCAAATTAATCCCTAAAATCACGAAATTTGACCACAAACATTTTGAGTTCAGTAGGTATACATGCATTAAAAGTTTTTGTCAGAATCGTAATTTAACTCAAAAATCTTTGATTTATTAGTTATCTTATAACTTTAATAAAAATGTCCAAAATGAACATGCATGCTACAAGCTAGCTCTGATACCACATGAAAGTCCATAGACCTCAATTAGACTCTTCTAATTAGTTGCTAAATTACTTGTTAATTTAGTATTTAATGATCTATGTAACATGCATGCAAATATAAAGACATTTATATAAAAGAAGAAATTTCCTCACATTGATATGGAAATAATATGGGCACAACAAGAACTCCTTCTTGTTGTTCTTGAGCTAATAATATGGATGAACAAGAAATCTCCAAACTAGAAGACCTCCTTCAAGTTGCACCAAGATGAAACCAAATAATCTACCCTTATTATTAACTAGATAATAAGATAGATGATATACTACTAATATTAGACTATATTACTACACTAGTAATACTTAGGAAATATTAGTATATGAGAGTTTTTAGTGAGAGGAAGAATTTTAGAGAGAAGTGTAAAATTGCACAAAATGAAGTAGTAGAAAAATGAACAACAATTGTTCATTATATAGGCCATATGGCCGGACCACCTTGTCCAAAAATGGACTCTTATTTTGTTTAATTTGATCACATGCATTAGAGAGGAGTGTTGTAGTATAAGTGATGATTATATTCAACTTGTTATGTCACTTTCAATTAGTAACTAAAGAGTGTAAACAAGAACAACAATCATCACCTTTGTAACTACAATATAACCGGCCATTATGGCCTAGTTTGATCCATATTGATTTTTGATATTTGTCTCACAAATACTTATTGATCATATGGTTAATTATCTTGTATAATTAAGTGTTAATTTGATCATATAACAATTATATGACTCAATTAAACAAATAATATGTACTTAACATTTTAAGTAATATTTTACCATTATATCAATATATAATGGGTCCCACAATGCTTAGTTAATTTATTTTACAACTCCTTGTAAATATAATTAACTAATTACATCTATCTCAAAACCTCAACTAATTTAGTAATTTAACGATTAATTACTAAGTTAAATCTTATTTAATCGTATTAAAATAAGATATAAATTTATTAGTCAATTATCGCATAATTGAAAAATAAGTTTAATCGAATTTGAGTTCTTAACTCAATTTCTAACAATTAACTCTCGTACATATCGAATATATGTAATGTACTAATTAACTGTATCATATACAAATAATTAGTTACTATTTGGATTTCATCCTTTAGGTGTGACCGAAAGGGATCAGTTGATCACCGACGTCAAACGACAATAACGTCAAACTCTAGTCAGCCAACCGTTATTGATTTACGTTAATCACTTGACTAATCATATATATAGTCAACAAATATCCAAATTATATTCCTTAATAAGATTTATTATGTGGCGCACTATTGTGGATGACACCTACTCCAACAGAAAGAGGATTGAATCTCCTCTTGTTGGCATAAGAGTTGGAGGAAGACGGATTAAACGGCCTCTTCCCATAGAAATTAGGCCTATGAGTGAAAGAAGGCGAGGGATTATTCATCATAGCATCATCCTTAATGGCCTGCATGGAGTTCTCGGCCCATAAAGCATCATCATATAAATCCCCAAAGGGAGTAGTATTTCTCCTCACTTTACTTTGAAGTAAAGCACTAAGCTTGTTGCGGTAGTAGAAAGCTCGATCCTCGTCATCTTTGATAAGCCTCAGAGCAAAATGAGCAAGCTTGTTGAACTCCGTAGTGAAGTGTTGTGCCGACAAATTACCTTTCTTGAAGTCAAATAAATTCCTTGAGCCTTTGTTGCTTTAGCTCCTTGGGATAAAATCGACCTTCAACTAGAGCTTTGAAACAAGCCCAATTGAAATCGTTTTCAAGAGTAGCGGTGGCACTAGTAATCGCCCACCAATTATCTGCTTCCCTTACAAGGAAGTTCTTTGCGATCCTTACCTTGTCCTCTTCACGGACTTGGTATAAATCAAATTGCTTCTCCATTTCTCGGAACCATTCCGATAGTACGGTAGGGTCCGGCTCTCCACCGTAAGGTATAATCTTACTCCTAGCTATTCGGCTTGCCACCTATGCGTAGCCTCCTTGGTGGTTATCTTTTCTACGAGGGGGAACTTGGTTGGCTTGAGCAATAGCCGCATCTTGTTGATTCTTCAACACTTGCGTAAGAGCTTCTAGAATAACGTTCTCCACTACTCGAGTTCTAACCATCTTCATAAGCAACAAAAACAAAACAAGTTAATCCTAACACTTAGCATAAACAAATAGACTACCAAGTAAAATCCTTAATTTCTACCCATCTCTCATTTATTATTTCAAGGTCAAGTAGTTTAAGTTTAGGGTTCACGTATATGCGTCGGGAGCGATAAAGCTCTGATACCAACTGTGACAACCCTCGCGAATGCGGAAATAAAACATAACAAGCATGTGATTTATATAGCGGAAAATAAGGTGTTTTTAAAACTTTTTACATGCTAAGATAAAATACGAGGAATGTCAAATAATTAAAAACCAAAGTAGAATATACTACAAAGAGACGAAGTCTCTCAAAATGTTATCAAGGAACAAAGTTTATTAGCAAACTAGCTAAACAACGTCTAGAGGTGATTCATCCAGGCCAACGCCCGCTAGCTCACACCCGAACCCAAAATACCACAAGCAAAAAGCCATCCAATTAAGCAACATGTTCATCCATGAAAAAAATGAACGCCACAGGCAGTGGGGAGTAACTCCGGGTTCTCCCAGCCATATCACAATAAACGTACATAAACGAAAAAATACAAAAGTAGAAGCATGCATATATAAATATACATGTGAAGTACGAGAAGGATAAATAGGCAATTCAATATATAAGAATATCGATACATGAAGTACAAAGTCGTAACCATCATATTATAGAAAGACTCGGGGATGACACTCTTAGGCAACCATACACTCTCACTAAGGCTTGCATCTCACCGTTAGCGGCATAAGTTTGATAAGATTGAGACTCGACAAACAAACCATGCCAAGTCATCCAAAGATCATAAACAATCAATCATATAATCATCCATTCAAACGTACAATACGTTGACGACATCTCTCACGGTAAATGACACGCAGTAGCACCGTGTACATGCAAGTATGATTAATCGGCATCCACGGGATAAAACATTGCCCTGAACGCATACACGATTCAATACATTTCGTATATGTAGACTAATTTCCTCCTGGTAGAACGACGATAATAATACGGTCCTAGTCTAAATCTGGCCAGACTCCCGGAATCACATTTTCCGATTAGACATGCGATAAACATTTCGCATCCAAGACTCGGTCAATCATAGACGCCGAGTACCCCAAATTCGGTAAACCTTCAAGAAAGAGGCGGAAAAGAGCACAAGCCTCATAACAAGCGGTACGCTACATGCAATGACACCACCTCGCAAGTATACAACATTTGACGGCTGGGTCGATCAACGCAAAGCGTTAGCCTCGCAACAACTTCGTCATATGCCCACTAACACATGCAGTCAAGCAGTAAGGATACACTCCCCGTTCCGACATTCCAGCCTTACGAATGTGGAGGTAGCCAAGGAAATTAGAGTACAAAGCACATAGAAAATTTGTGCTCAAACCGTAACATTTATAAAACTGAATCAAAGTGGAACATATCAGAAACCTTCATAAAACATGCGATACAAGCGAAGGGATTATTATATATTGAAAACATTAATATTTAAAGTCAACTTTTAGAGTCAAACCCAGAAGTCAACAAAAGTCAACGTCATACCCGAGACCCGAGACCCAAACCCGACAACTGGAGTAGGCTACAAAAAAATCATCAATGCAAGAAGACCAAGTCCAAAGGGTCAAGGAAAGTCAAGGCGGGACTAGAATTCAAAGGGTCGACTTTGGGAAAAGCTGGCAGCATGAAACGCTGCCAGCGCCAGGGAAAGCTGCCAGCGTCCCACGATGCTGCCAGCGTCTAATGGACGCTGCCAGCATGTCCTGGTCTTAGGCACGCGATCCTCATTTCTCCGTCTTGTCATCAACATACAACAATCATCATTTATCATCACAAACCATCAATTCTCATATCAATTATAAACTAACAACAACCATCATCAACAACACAATTCCTATGATTACTAACCTTATTCTAAATACGATTTCTAACATAGAAAACACATTAAAACACTAAATGATATCGAGTAACCCTTCACCGTTACCTTTTCGCATCTTCAATCTGCGTCGATGTCCTCTTCTATCAAGAAGTAGTCTTTGTCGGGGTCTTGGAGGTCACCACCTACAATTAGATCATAAAAGATGAATATAATTCACCTTTGAGAAAGACGGATAAATTGAAAAGCGAGAAAGACGGTAATTTTATTACCAATTAAGATAGAGGACGATGAGAGGGAGAGATTAAGACGAACTTTAGTGAATTTGAGCGAGAAACGAAGGTGTAGAATCGATATTAAATTTGAGCAAATATGGAGGCAACGGTTTTTGGTGTTTACTTGGAGTGTGACCAGGTTATGTCGCAGTCCTGACACAAAAATAATTACCCACACATAGGCTAACAACATAAGGAATATAATTAGGGAAGTAGGGATCGATCCTCAGAGAGTACGTGTTAACTATGAATTGCTATGGGGTGATTTTCATTTAAGTCCGATTCATTTGGGGTGATTGTCTAAACTATTAACATGAAATAAAATGACAAGTATGTAATGACGATATTTAAATGACGAGTATGGATATTGCAATAAAAATAAATCTAATCTAATTGACGGAAAGAAAGGTGACGATAATTAAATCTAACTAAGAACGATAATTAAAATAACAATATTAAAAAACTACCTAACTACAATAATAGATAACTAATAAACTAACAAATGACAATAAAATAAACTACCTAAGAACGGAAATAAAATGACGGTAAAATAAACTAACTAAACAACAATAAAATAAACTATCTAATCAAATTGATATAGAGAATTAGAAATTCATGTCAAATGTTTCAAAAGCTTTATTGATACCAACATTCGAATTACTACGATTGTCTAAGCCTCGTAGCGGTATATTCCTCTCGGATTCGTACCGACTTTTTAATGGGCCCTAACGTCCTCTCAGCCTGGTTAGGTCACTAAACCCCTATTGGCAGTCCTAATTCCCATCCCAACTCTCGTTTCTAAGACGGAAATTGACTAGTACAAACAATTGCTTATGGCCACTAAACAAAGTTATAGAATTTGACACGACCAAAGGAAGAAACAAACTAGGTGGTTCTATTGGTATCGACTCTTCTTTTAATTCATTTTAACTAGCAAATCATTTCAATATTTCAATTTTATTTATTTTATTTACATAATGATAATCTTACATTTTACTAAATTCAATTTATGTGATTAAGTAGATTAAGAGGAAAATGATAAGCAAAATTAAACTATGAAATAAAAGTGCTAAAATGATTAAGGTGATTATATTAGTAATGATTCTAATGATGAATTTTATGATGATTATTATATGATTCGGCAAAATAAAATATGACATGTTAAACGATATTTTGGTTTTGACTAGATTATTTTTATATGGAATTCCTACCAACAATAATATAAAAACAAGACTAATGAGATTATAATTCATGAACTCAATATGATGATGACAATACAACTAACATAAATATTATAAAGAGAGAACAATGATGTCGGAAATTGCGTAAATAAAGGATAGAAAATTACCGAGATTGGAATGCAAATTATGTAAGAAAGAAAGCAAAGAACAAATATCCAACCCAATGTAATGACAAATGCTTATAGGAACACTAGAAAAGTACTTGGAAATTGCTATAAAAGTAGTCTAAGATTGCATAAACTATAAACTATAATCTAAAACTTATATGAAACATATGTAATGTTGTGTTATTCTAAATTGTATGCTAATTGTGTGTATTGTGTGTATTGTGTGTGATGATCCTTGGCTTTTATAGGGCTGCATAGCTGATCATCTGCGTCCAAATTTGTACCCTAGACAAAGCAATAAAGCACTCCATTAAGGCTTGGTAGAAGAAGAGCCAACAAGCGTTCATCAGCATACATACCCGGTCGGGTATGTGGTAATCCGATCGGGTATGTAACCCTTATGGATTTTTTCGTCTCTTCCAATTTCTCCTTTGGGCACGGAATCATATGCCTTGCTCTTGGTCAATGCAGCACGTAATTGGGCTTGGGCTAGTCTTCCTTTGACTTGGGTTGATGTTTTCCTTTGAGAAACAAAGTCAAGGTCCAAGATGAGTCCACTTGAGGAAGAATGTAGCGGAATCGTAGTCAAATCGTGAAATTGCTATCATCGGTTCCTCGTAAACTTGTATTCTAGTGCCTTTGCTCCATAAAGTAAGAAAATATAGCAAAAGCGCTTCATTTGCCATAAAACGAAACAAAGTACGCAAAACAACTAGAATAGCAATATTAGCTCAATCACTTAACAAAGTGCATAAATCATATAGAAATCGAGCTAAAACGGGGGATAAATTAGTACAAAATATCGCTTATCAATGTGGAAGAAGAAGATTGAATGTGAGGGAGCTTAGGGTTATGAGGGAGTATATGAAGGATTAAGTGGAAAACATCTGGGAAAAGCCCAAAAACGTCTTAAGACGTAACTTACTCGAAATCTCGCGTAAAGTCCGAAAACGAACTCGGAAATTCTAAACTAGACACGGGAAATTTAATTCTAAACTAAAACTAAATTTCGCTGAAAAGTATCCATATAATATTTTTACTATAAAAATATAATACATTTGCGGGTGTTACAATCACCCCACCTTTTAAAACGTTTCGCCCTCGAAACTTGAGCGAAAGAAAGATACCTTAATCGAATAAGCTTGGATATTTACTACGCATAGAAGCTTCCGTTTCCCACGTTTCTTCTTCAACATTGGCACATCTCCACAAGACTTTCACTAAAGGAACCACTTTAATTCTCAACTTCTTATCCTTGCGATCTAGGATGCGGATCGGCTTCTCTTCAAAGGATAAATTCGGTTCAAGCTCGGGCATTTCCGCTTGAAAGACATGACTTGGATCACTAAGGTACTTTCTCAATTGAGAAACATGGAATACATCATGAACTTTAGCCAAATTCGGGGGCAAGTCCAACTTGTAAGCAACGGCACCAATCATTTTCACAATATCAAAGGGTCTTCTTTGGATATCGGCATAAGATTTTTGTCGGTCTTGAGCGGCTTTCATTCTATCACGAATGACCTTCAAATGATCAATAGTCTCAACAAGAACATCGGGACCTAAGTCACGAACATCACTCAATTGATTCCAACATATAAGACTTCGACATTTTCTTCCATAAAGAGCTTCATAAGGAGCCATCTTGATCGAGGCATGATAACTATTGTTGTAAGAAAACTCCACCAAATGTAGACTCTTTTCCCAACTATATTGGAAGTCGAGTGCACAAGCCCTAAGCAAGTCTTCTAAAGTCTGAATAGTCCTCTCGGTTTGACCATCGGTAGCGGCATGAAATACGGTACGCATCAACAATTTACTACCCATGGTTTCTTGTAAAGCCTTCCAAAATCTCGAACAAATCCTCGGATCTAGGTCGGATATGATCTTCTTGGGAACACCATGGTATCTAACAATCTCATCAACACAAGCTTTCGCTAGTTGATCTAAACTCCAAGTCTCTTTGATCGGAACGAATCTAGCACACTTGGTCAAACGATCAACAACAACCCAAACGACATCTTTACTTCCAACAGTCCTTGGCAAAGCCATGACAAAATCCATAGAAATAGATTCCCACTTCCATAGTGGAATATCCAAAGGTTGTAGCAATCCACCGGGCCTCTTGTGTTCAATCTTCACTTGTTGGCAAGTAAGACATCTTCCAACATAAGACACAACATCACCCTTTAGATTCGGCCACCAAAACTGTAGCTTCAAATCTTTATACATCTTATCACCTCCGGGGTGAATAGAATAAGGGGAAAGGTGAGCTTCATCAAGAACTCGCTTTCTCAATTCAAGAGCATTAGGCACAAACAAACGGCCATGGAATCGAAGGACACCTTTATCATCAAACTTGAAATCTTTAGCTTTTCCTTCTAGAAGTTTGGCTTGAATAGACTTGTAGGTAGGATCATCAACTTAGTTTTCGCGGATCTCACGGAGGAAAACAGGTTCGGCAGTCATAGCACCAACATAATCAAATCCATGTTCCACGAATTCCAACTTCAACTTTCGAAACTCAATACAAAGATCAACGGGCAATACCGACATAGCATTCAAGGAATGAGAAGATTTCCTACTAAGAGCATCGGCAACAACATTAGCCTTCCCTTCATGGTACAACAACTAAAAATTATAATCATTCACCAATTCCAACCATCTTCTTTGTCTCATATTCAACTCTTTTTGAGTAAATATATACTTCAAACTTTTATGATCGGTGAATATACGGCAATGAACACCAATAAGATAGTGTCTCCACACTTTCAACGCATGAACAACGGCGGCCAATTCCAAATCATGAGTAGGGTAGTTCACTTCATGAACTCTCAACTGTCTCGAAGCATAAGCCACCACTTTCCTACTTTGCATAAGTACATAACCCAATCCCATCTTGGAAGCATCACAATAGACATCAAAGTCTACACAATCTTCAGGCAAAGTCAACACCGGAGCGGTAGTCGACCTTTTCTTTAACTCTTGAAAAGCGGCTTCACAAGCTTAATTCCATAGGAACTTGGTTTCCTTCTTCAATAATTGAGTCATCGGTCTAGCGAGCTTTGAGAAATCTTTGACAAATCTACGGTAATAACCAGCTAAACCAAGAAAACTTCGAACTTCTCTAACATCGGTCGGACTCTTCCAATCAACCACGGCTTCAATTTTACAAGGATCTACCATCACACCTTCTTTAGAAATTACATGCCCAAGAAAGGACACCTTAGGTAACCAAAATTCACACTTGGAGAATTTGGCAAACCATTTCTGACGACGAAGAACACCCAAAATAGTCCTTAGATGAATAACATGCTCTTCTTCGATCTTGAAGAAAATAAGAATATCGTCAATGAACACCACCACACACTTATCAAGATACTCACTAAATGTGCGGTTCATTTGGTCCATAAAAATAGCGGGAGCATTTGTCAATCCAAATGGCATCACCTTGAACTCATAATGACCATACCTTGTACTAAAAGCGGTCTTCGGAATATCAGCATCACGAACGGGAATTTGGTGATAACCGGATCTCAAATCGATCTTGAAAAAAGTAGAAGCACCGTTTAGTTGATCAAACAAATCTTCAATTCTTGGCAAAGAATACCTATTCTTGATTGTAATACGGTTCAACTCACGGTAATCAATACAAAGCCTCGTGGAACTGCAATAGGAGTTCAATGCCATGCTAAAAGACAAGGCCAATCAACCTATGATCAGCCTAACCAGGATTCAATGCCAAACCTACCTTATGTCAAAAGCTATCTTAATGCTTTGTATAGCCCAGGCCCAAGCCACCACACAAAGACACGAGCCAGTGGTAGCCATGACACGAGCCAAGACCAAAGAAGCCACAAAACAGACTCACAAAACAAGCCAACAAAACCTTTGGAAACTCAGCCAGCAGCAGTGCCTTGGGGAGGGTCTCAGGGCAACTTCCAAGCTTAGGGACTCCAAACCAACTATGGGGCATGGTACTAGGGAGGGTCTACTACCTTTTTGTCCCGGAAACCTTCCTCAGAAAACGTCAAGAACACCCCTCAAAACACAACCCAAGTAAACCAGTCCAGTTACAGCCTTACATGTAGCAGTTTAGCTGTTTTGCCAAACCTTCCTGTTTTAGCCAATCAAACAAGCCTAACCAATCCCTAAACCTATGTCTTGGGAAGGTCCTCTACAACTTTCCCCAGGATTTCCCTTCCAAGAAACAAACACACAAAGAGTTAGCTTAGGGACAACTTCAAACTGTCCAGATTTCAGCCTTTGGTGTAGTAGTTAATATGTCACTGTCAACCTTCCCCTTTTGAACAAACAATGCGTGAGGTACCTTCAGCACATCTTTGGGAGCCTTCCTACTTCAGTTTGGTTCACAAACCCAAGCTTGAAAGTCCACTCTTCACCCAAGACACACCTGATCAAACAATTAAGGAAGATTGTCTCTTTAGAAACTACTTTCTACTTTATCTACTTTATGTCAGAATTCTGCAAGTTTGTAGCTGTTATTTTGTTTCATGTTGTAAGCCCTTGTGGCCCTAGATGTGTCCTAAACGTCTGAGTGTATCCTTGCTGCCTATATAAGGCCTTCACCTAATGAAATACAAATCAGATTTGAAGTAAAACATAAAACTGAAACCTTGTTTCTGTTGCATCTCTTGGCTGTGTGCTTGAGACAACTTCCTTTGCTTTGTGCTTGGAAGTGAGCTTGGGTCCTTAGCTGTGTGCTGGGATCAAGGTTCAACCCTCAACCATTGGCTTTGTGCTTTGGTTAAGGTCCTATCCTTGTTCTTTAACAATCAATTCAAACAGAAACAGAGTACTTGCAAGTGTCTTAATCTTAGCTCAATTTGTCATTGTTTAGTTGTCTTTTCTGAATAGTTTCAGTGCAAATTGGTTATCAGAGCTTTGGTTTGTGAGTTCATCTACCTAACTACATTAAAAACACAAAATACAACCATGAGTGAAGAGAGAATCACAGGTCTTGAAAACACAGTTCAAGATCTTGCCAGAACTGTAATGGAGGTCTCTAGATCTGTCAATGAACTCCTTGAGGGCCAACAGAACAATGATACAAGGGGAGGCAGAGGTCGAGGAAGAGGAGCACCTTTCCCACAAGGTGGAGTAAGGAGGAGACAACCTGTAGATCAGTTTGAAATGTCAGATTCAGATGGCTCAGATCACAATCTTCTCAGACACCAAGACAAAGATATCAAGGTAGAGATTCCTGACTTTCTAGGTAGCTTGAACCCTGATGATTTCTTAGATTGGCTAAGGTCTGTAGAAAGAGTCTTGAGTTTAAAGGATACACTGATAGAAAGGCTTTTAAGGTTGCTATCATGAAACTAAAAGGCTATGCCTCACTTTGGTATGAAAACATGAAAACCTTGAGGGTTAGGGAAGGGAAAGAACCTGTAAAGTCATGGCTCAAACTGAAAAAGAAAATGAGAGCTAAGTTTGTCTCTAGGGACTACACTCAGGACATGTTCATTAAGCTCACTCACCTTAAACAAGAACAAAAACCTGTAGAATCTTATTTAAGAGACTTTGAACAACTTACATTGCAATGTGAGGTTGTTGAGAAATCTGAGCAAAAGATAGCAAGGTTTTTAGAAGGCTTGGATGAGAGGATAGCTAGTAAAGTTAGGCTGCAAAACATATACTCCTTTGAGGAAGCTGTCAACTTGTCCTTAAGAGTAGAAAAGTTGGGGAAAGGGAAAGCCAGTGTCTCTAAAACTCCTGCTAGAACACCTAACTACAAACCTTTTGTAGGAATTAAGATGGGAGAACCTGTGGCTCCTACTAAGACTCCTTTTAACCCTGATAAAAGCAAGGTGGTTGAGGCAGGCCAAAGGAAGACTACCCCCCTCAAAAAGTGTTTTCAATGTCAAGGATATGGACATTTTGCTAGAGAATGTCCATCTAAAAGAGCTCTGAGCACTCTAGAGGTAATCCATTGGGGGGATGATGAGGTGTTGGGTCTGTGATGAGGAGATGGAAGAGCCTGAGATAGAGGCTAGTGAGGAGTTGATAGAACCTGATGCTGGGTTAAGTCTGGTGACTTGGAGGGTGATGCACACACAACCCCAACCCTTAGAAGAAGATCAAAGACACCAGATCTTTAGAACTAGGTGCACCATAAAAGGGAGGGTGTGTAATCTGATTGTGGATGGAGGGAGTTGCACCAATGTAGCCTCTAAGACAATGGTGGATAAACTAACATTGCCCACCAAAGACCACCCTCAACCTTACAAGCTTAGGTGGCTGAACAAGGGGGCTGAAGTTAGAGTAGATCAACAATGTGTTGTTCCATTTTCTATTGGGAAAGGATATGCTGATGAGGCCTTGTGTGATGTATTGCCTATGGATGCTTGTCACCTTCTATTAGGGAGGCCCTGGGAGTTTGATGGGGATGCTGTCCATCAGGGAAGGGACAATACTTACTCTTTTAGGTTTGGGAAGAAGAAAATCATCTTAGCTCCTTTACCCCCTATCCTGAAAGGGAACCCTCCACTCTTAACTGAAGCTGCTAAGGAAGTTCTGCTGTTAAGTGAAGCAGAGATGGAGCAAGAGTTAAATGATCTTAGGCCAGTCTATGTCCTCCTCGCCAAGGAGGTAGGGGAAGGGTCTAACCAAGTGCCTAAGGAAGTGCAAGCCTTGCTGAAAACCTATGAGGATGTTTTCCCTGCTGAACTACCTAGTGGATTACCCCCACTAAGGGGAATTGAGCACCACATTGATCTAGTACCTGGGGCTGTCCTTCCAAATAAGCCAGCCTATAGAAGTGACCCCAGGGCAACACAAGAGCTGCAATCTCAGGTGGGAGAATTGCTTAGCAAAGGGTATGTCAGGGTGTCTCTTAGTCCTTGTGCTGTACCAGCACTGCTAGTGCCTAAGAAGGATGGAACTTGGAGGATGTGTATAGATAGCAGAGCAATTAACAATATCACCATTAAGTATAGGTTCCCTATACCTAGACTCAATGACATTCTGGATGAACTCAGTGGGGCTCAAGTGTTCACTAAGATTGATCTAAGGCAAGGGTATCATCAAGTAAGGATAAGAGCTGGAGATGAGTGGACGACTGCTTTCAAGACCAAGCATGGGCTGTATGAATGGTTAGTGATGCCATTTGGGCTCTCCAATGCCCCTAGCACCTTCATGAGGCTCATGACAGAAGTCTTAAGGCCTTACTTGGGAAATTTCATTGTGGTATACTTTGATGACATTCTAGTCTACAGTTCAAGCAAGAAGGAACACCTACAACACCTGAACTTGCTTTGTGAGGTTCTCAGGAAGAATAAGCTATATGGTAAGCTAGAGAAGTGCACTTTCATGCAGCCTGAGGTTCATTTCCTTGGGTTCATCATATCAAAGGATGGGGTAGCTGTTGATCCTGAGAAGGGTAAGGCAATCAGGGATTGGCCCACCTAAGACAGTGACAGAGGTCAGGAGTTTCCATGGGTTGGCATCCTTCTATAGAAGGTTCATTCAGGGGTTCAGTTCTATCATGGCTCCTATCACAGAATGCATGAAGAAAGGAGAGTTTACTTGGGGAGAAAAGGCAGAGAAGTCCTTCAAAACCATTAAGGATCTGTTGTGTAGATCCCCTATACTAGGCTTACCTGACTTTAACAAACTGTTTGAAGTAGAATGTGATGCAAGTGGGGTAGGAGTTGGGGCAGTACTGGTTCAAGAGAAGAGGCCCATAGCCTATTTCAGTGAGAAGCTAAGTGGAGCAAGGTTGAATTACTCTACCTATGACAAAGAGTTTTATGCCAGAGTGAGAGCTCTGAATCATTGGGGGCATTACCTAAAACCTAAGCCTTTTGTGCTACATTCAGACCATGAGGCTTTAAAGTTCATCAATGGTCAACACAAACTCAACCCCAGGCATGCCAAGTGGGTAGAATTCCTGCAATCTTTCTCCTTTTCAAGAAAGTACATAGAAGGCAAGAACAATGTAGTAGCTGATGCTCTTTCTAGGAGATCTGTGATGTTGTCATTCATGGAGCAAAGGGTCCTAGGCTTTGAATTCATGAAGGAACTCTACATGGAAGATCCAGACTTCAAGGAGGAATGGGAAGTGTATGCAGAAGGAAAACTCAAGAAGGGGAGCAAGTACTTGCCACAGAATGGATTCCTCTTCCAAGGAAACAAACTATGCATACCTAGAGGTCCTTACAGAGGATTACTAGTCAAGGAGGTCCATTGCAATGGACTTGCAGGGCACTTTGGGGTACAAAAAACCTATGAGATATTGCATGAGCAGTTCTATTGGCCCAAGATGCTAGGTGATGTGCAGGACACTATTAAAAGGTGCAAACCCTGTCAACTAGCCAAGTCACAGTTCCATGCAGGTCCCTACACCCCACTACCTGTACCAAACAAACCTTGGGAGGACATCAGTATGGATTTCATAGTGGTATTGCCTAGGACACAAAGGGGCAAAGACTCAGTAATGGTGGTAGTGGATAGGTTCAGCAAAATGGCCCATTTTGTTGCTTGTAAGAAGACAGAAGATGCCATGGGGGTAGCAGAACTCTACTTCAAGGAAATAGTAAATTTGCATGGGGTACCAAGAAGCATTGTGTCTGATAGGGATACTAAGTTTATGAGCCACTTTTGGAGGTCACTCTGGAGGCTCCTAGGTTCAAGGTTACTCTTCAGCACAGCATACCATCCCCACACAGATGGGCAGACAGAGGTTACTAACAAAACTCTAGGAAGAATCTTGAGATGTATCATTGCTAAGTCATTAAAGGATTGGGATATCAAACTGTCACAAGCTGAGTTTGCATTCAATAGAGCTCCCTCACACAGCACAGGTAAGCCCCCTTTTGAAGTTGTTTATGGTGCTAATCCTCTAATGCCAACAGACCTAGCACCAGTGATAAGGAAAGAAGTCAACTATGATGCCAAAGAAAGAGTACAACAGATGATGCAGATGCACAGTCAAGTCAAGAAACAGATTGAGAGAACAAATGAAATGTATAAGTCAAGAGCCAAAGGTCCAAAGAAAGCTAGAGAGTTCAAGGCAGGAGACATGGTGTGGCGGCACTTAAGGAAAGAAAGATTCCCAGAGAAGAGGAAAAACAAACTCATGCCAAGAGCTGATGGTCCTTTTGAAGTGCTTGAAAGGGTAGGACCTAATGCTTACAAGATAGATTTACTAGGGGATTATGGGGTACATGGGACATTCAATGTGGGAGACCTAAGTCATTATCAAGAAGACTCTGAGGATGAAGAGGATTTGAGGGCAAATCTTTTTCAAGAAGGAGGGGTTGCAACAGGAGTTCAATGCCATGCTAAAAGACAAGGCCAATCAACCTATGATCAGCCTAACCAGGATTCAATGCCAAACCTACCTTATGTCAAAAGCTATCTTAATGCTTTGTATAGCCCAGGCCCAGGCCACCACACAAAGACACGAGCCAGTGGTAGCCATGACACGAGCCAAGACCAAACAAGCCACAAAACAGACTCACAAAACAAGCCAACAAAACCTTTGGAAACTCAGCCAGCAGCAGTGCCTTGGGGAGGGTCTCAGGGCAACTTCCAAGCTTAGGGACTCCAAACCAACTATGGGGCAGGGTACTAGGGAGGGTCTACTACCTTTTTGTCCAGGAAACCTTCCTCAGAAAACGTCAAGAACACCCCTCAAAACACAACCCAAGAGAACCAGTCCAGTTACAGCCTTACATGTAGCAGTTTAGCTGTTTTGTCAAACCTTCCTCTTTTAGCCAATGAAACAAGCCTAACCAATCCCTAAACCTATGTCTTGGGAAGGTCCTCTACAACTTTCCCCAGGACTTCCCTCCCAAGAAACAAACACACAAAGAGTTGGCTTAGGGACAACTTCAGACTGTCCAGATTTCAGCCTTT
>JAIUZE010029784.1:0-12136 GCA_022085475.1 Heliosperma pusillum | reverse complement strand
ATATTAACAATGAAAGTTAAGGTAAGCATATTTAGTTGATTTTGACAATAATTTAGACTCTCTATGTGGCGATAATAACGACGCTATATGACAATCTAAGAAATGAAACTATGATTATAACAACATGAAAATGAATCTAATTGATATGAATAGAAAATAACAATCAAATGGAAAACAATAAAGAACAATAAGCAAAGGATAAATTAGGAATACCTAGGTGATGATCAATGATGAAAGTGATAACGATAATAGAAATCCCTCGCATAGAAATACCGTACTTTGAATTACAACTCTTGAACCCAACAAAGTAGATACAAAAGATTGAAATTCTATTTGAACTAAACTAATGTTTTGAGATGAAATGGACAGAAATAAACTAAGAACAAAAGACAAAAGTAGAAGATAATCTAAACTAAAAAGACTAAACTAAAGATAAAACTAATAAGAAGATTGTATGAGATATAAGATTAGATTGTGTGAGATAGATGATATGATATGAGGGGCTTAGAGCATCTATTTATAGTATTAGGGTTTCGTGGAGAAGAGGTCGGGCATTAAACACATAGGACAAAATAAGGAAGAAGGAGCCGCAATGCTCGGATCAGCACACATCCCCGATCGGGTACAGACTTACCCGATCGGGTAAGTGGTCTTCTGGAAGCTCTTGACTAACGCTTCATCTTCCTTTGCTTGACTTGACTTCCAACATCCCCCTTGACTTCTACAATCTGGTTTGTTGCTTGGATTTGATGTAAAGCGATGAATTCTTCCGTCTAATTGATTGATCTTCCGACAACTACGAAACCGTCTTTGCTTCTTCTCTCTCAAGTTAGTGAACCTTCTTGAAATGCCTTACACATGATCAAGCTTGCTTCTTCGAATCGTCGGGTTCTAGGCAAATGCTTGGGAAAATAGAAAAAGGGCGTAGAAACGTCTCTTTCCCTACAAAACAAGTTAGAACACAGAAATTCGCCTAGAAGACGATATTAGCTCATAAAATGGCTTAACAAAGCACAAATGACATACAAAACCGAGCTAAAGTGGGGGTTAAAATCATACAAATATTCACTTATCACTAATGCTGCTGAGGTTTTGATACCTCAAGCCGATAAGGTAAATATGACTTAACCATTTTGAACCTCTGCATTTGTTCTTTCCAGCAGCCATGCCTTTGATTGGTTAATTTTATAAGGTAAATGACTCTGAAAAGGGGACGCAAATTGAGGAGCCGGCTGAGAAGACAGATGACAATAATGAGGTATGTAGATCATTTATGATATCTATTATATTTTGGTATTTAATTAATAATGTGTATTCTTCAGGCCATAAAAAAGAGGGTAGTTATTCTCACCGACCCTTCATCCAAGGATGTGGTTCGTGTTGTCCGGGGTTTCGTAGACATAATGCCCAGCAAATCAGCAGAAACCATCTTGGTTCATGGCGTACCACTCTTGCCGAATCACACAAAAGTGGAGATAGAGCAAGCCATGAAGGGCTGTGAAACCCGTAAACTGCCCGTCCCAGTCTGTGACGACCTTCAAATTTTGGCAGATGCGGTTCATTGTTTGGTCCAATGGCCTAATAATCACATTTACATGGCTCGTGAGCGTAAAACTCAAGAAAATGTAGCCGGGATTAGAAAAATACATCTAATTTAACCAGCCTTTTGCCTTTGTTCATCACCTACATAATTAGTGAAATTTATATGTTATATTTTTGTTTTGTAGGTAACAAAAAATATGGATAAGACTAACTCAATAGACAATCTTTCTACTACCTCGTCAAAACAACAACTTGATAAGGTATTTATTTAACTCTCTTTATATTTTAAGTTCTACTATTGCCTCATCATTGAAAGAGCAACTTAATTTAGTTAGCCACATGTAGGATGTTGTGACAGGTAGCACAAAAGGAAAATCGCATCATTTCCCCGAGCTGAAAGAGGTCAGGAGTCTATCCCGTACTAATTATACTGGGAACGTTTTCATGGAAAAAGTACGAACGATGACGATGATGGACCTTTATAAGGAGGCTGGTGATCGCATAGCAAGCGAGCAATTAATAATTATTTCGCTCGAGGATGATATTCTAGGGATAGAACGTCAAGCAATTCTGTCATGGGAAATTCTAGCCATTTGGGCTGGCCTTGACGAGATTGATGTCCAACACCTATATGTTTTGATGAAGTAAGTTTCTTAATAAATTAAATCATGCAATATTCTAATATTCTGACTAAGATATAGTGTTTTTAATATCGGAATTAAAACCGTCATGTAGGTACTTGAAATCGGTTGTGATCCCCGAGACCAAGAGTCCACTTGATCTATACGGATTCCTATGCCCAAACCTTTTATCTATGCATATCGGGATGATTTCGTATGAAGAACGTATAGATTATATTGCTGCGGAATTGGCGAAAAACAAAAAGCTCATTCTTGCCCCTTATAATGAAGTCGGGTAATATATAATTAATATTACGATTCCAAATACAATTGCATTTTTATATGTTTGGTTATGATGTTGTGCTTGTTAATAATGATGTGTCTCTCGATCTAGGAGACATTGGGTGCTAGCAGCGATCAATCCGACCAAGAAGAAAGTCTTTTGGATGGACTCTTTGCATAAACAACCATCCGAGACCTTTATGAAGTTGATTATTAAGTAAATTTATAATACTGATTTGGCACATAATATTAAGTTTCAATTATTATTATTAAGTAAGTTTATGTGACTTTCTGCCTCTTTTTTTTTTAAAAGGGCCTTTGAGAAGAAAAGAGCTAACGACGATCAACCCACGGAAGATTCTGATGATGGCCCTACTTTTACTACGATAACAGGGGTACGTGCGCAAATACAATACCTTAATAATTAAGTGAATTAAACTAATTACGCATATACATTTGTCTTTTTTAATTACGCATTAAACTAATTGGTAATTGCCTTCTCGTCTCTTCGTTTTTTATGTAATAATAGGTCCCTAAACAGCCGGATAGCATACAATGTGGATACTACGTTTGTCGGTTCATGTTGGAGATTATTAGGCGAAGATATATCCTCATTCCAGAAAGAGTTAGTAGTTTAATGTAGCTATTAATACTTTTTTTCATTAGATCTGATATCTTTGCTGCTATATATGATCGATGTTGCTATGTATGCCTACTGTTGTTACCCTACTGATCGATGTCTTTTATTTGTTTTATCCGTAGTATGCAATCACCACGCCACATGTCCCTGAGTACAAAAAGCACCATATAGACGAGGTAAGGGACTTGTGGGGCAAATACGTCATTGAACATTATTGTAAGGAAGAATAAATGAAACTTAGATTATTTTGGAAGCAGATAGGGAACTTTAATTTATAGAAGTCATTAGAGCAAATTGTAAGTATGAATTGCTCTGAAGGAGATCATTTTGGTTGTATATATCATTTTGCTGCCGCTGATTTATATATATATATATATATATATATATATATATATATATATATATATATATATATATATCATTTTGTTGCTGCTGAAAGTGGTTTATGCGTGCTGCTACTGCTGCTGATTTATGCAGGATTTTCACTGGCAGGGGAACAAATTATAATTTTTTCAAAAACAATAATAAAAATAACAACGGTTTTTTTAAAATTCATTAAAAGCGTTGTTACATATTTCCCACCAAAACTAATCATACTTTTAACAACGATTTTTTCTGATATACCTGTTGTTATTAAAACTTTCCACAACGGCTTCCTTAGTATACTTCGTTGTAATTAACTCTATTCACAACGGTTTTGAAAAACTTAAGCGTTGTTATAATCTTTCCCACCAAAACTACACACACGTTTAAGAACGGTTTCTTTTAACACAACCGTTGTTGTATCTTTCCCACCAAAATTATCCACAAGTTTTAACAACAGTTAGCTAGTAATAACAACGACTTTGACCGTTGTTAAAAATATTCACAACGATTTTAACAACGGTTGTGTTTAATATACCCGTTGTTATTAATACTCTCAACAACGGTTTCTACTACCATAAGCGTTGTTGAATCTTTCCCACCAAAATTATTTTCACGGTATAACAACGGATGCCTAGTAACGACAACGGTTTTTAACCGTTGTTACAGATATTCACAACGGTTTTTTCATTAAATATGAACCGTTGTTAAAACCTTTAACAACGGAGGCTTTAACAACGTCCGCTTTTTAATATTACAACGGTTTTTAACCGTTGTCATAGCCTTTTTTTGTAGTAGTGCTAACTACTACAACCCAGTCGATTCACGTTGACTCGATGCGCAAACAATTTAACATAGATACAACTCAATCTATATACGATGGATTAAATAACACGACTCTTACTCCTATTCTAGACATAAAGCACGTGCCAATCAAAAGATCATGGCTCACATGGACTTCATCCTTAACCTTCTTATTACTGTGCACCGTCGCTTTGATTCAATTAATTAAAAACTTTAATTTAATCAAGCAAAACAAAGGTTTTTGAAAATCATTTGACTTAAAATAAATAAAAAACATACTAGACCCTTATTTAAATTACATCACTCGACTTTGAATTAATTACAACAAACTTGCGATAATTAAAACAATCAAATTTAATCAATTGCAATAATTAAGGAATTAAAGCAATAAATAATAAACACAAGGCAACATGTGATAACATAATAATTATATCATAATTAAACTTGTAAGACAATAGATAAATTTAACATGTGAAATGTGGCAGTTAACATCAATTAACATGTGATTTAATTCAATTACTTCAAAATTAAACTAAATCTAACAAACTAAACATGCCAAAAATCATATCTAATCTTAAGTATGATATTAAAGATGAAACAACATTCAACATAAATTAATCTCATTAATTTATCACACAAAATTGATTAAACATTCTTTTAATCATAACAAGTCAATTTAACTCAAATTATCTCATAATTTAAATAAAATAAACTAACATGAACAAACTAATTAAAATTTCATCTTAATTATTTTCACCATCTAATTCATGTTTAAACACCATTAAACAATAATCAAACAACAATAAATTAAAATAAACATGTTAATTAATTAACTAACATAATTAGTACTAATCCTACAACAATTAATCATCATTATTCTGCAATCATCATCAACAAATATCATTAACAACATTAATAATAAAAGTTGATAATTAAACGATAAGCGATAAAGGGAGAGAATGATTAAATTGCACTCTGAATTTCCACGTTCTTCGGACGTATTTGAGAACGTCGGATGCAAGCTTTCACCCAAGGGTACGCCATCAACGCTACGACTTCGTTTCTTACTCCAATTTCGATCCGAAAGACGTTTTGGAATCGTGGGACTCCAAATTTTTTATTTTTAGAAATAACTGAGACAAAAACGACTCTTTAATGACCGAAAAAGAGTGATAACAGAGGCTGTCCAAAACAGAAGCAAAGATGAAAAAAAATCTTTTTATCGCTCTAATTGTCACCTAAACTCGTGTATGAACCTTGAGGCTGTATTGTGTGTGTATTTTGGGTTTTATGAGCTTCCTAATATTCTGGTAAGGAGTCCTAGATCTCATAGAATTTAGGCATGAGAATTTGGAAAGGATAGATCTTTGGATCGATTTTAGAAAGGTTGTTGTATCGGCTTTTGGTAAACATGTTGAAACCATTTGTAGATTAGATTGGTTGATGATGCCTTAAGACAAATTAATCTTATTGTTAATATAATGTGTGCCTCTTAAGTTTTAATCTTATAGCTATGGAAGCTCAACTAATCGTTCAAGGTTGCACAAGAAGATCAAGAGATGAAGATCGTCATTGTTAGAGTCATAGTGTTGTATAAGAGATCATTAAACTCGATTCATGCTAAGTATTTCAAAACTGACAGCGACATGTTACTGTGGTTTCTGGCTCTTAAATATTTCGAAAATGTTTAACTATTGAAAATAGCTTTCCAAACTTTTGATCAACATTTTACATTGGTAAAATTCTGGTTTGATATTTATAATTGGAAGAAAGCTTTTAGTTGTCTTGGAGAAGAGGCAGCTTGCACAAAAAGACACTTGCCAAAAATGGGTTGTTTACTTTTTCTATATTTGGTTACTACCATTTATGCTCTTTCTTGTTGCAAAAACTACCCTTATTTGTCTAAATGTGTGCTGCAAAATTAAGGTGACTAGTAAGCTAGATTACTTGTGCAAGTAATTCATTTTGCTTGCATAAGGGGTCATGGTTTCTTGAGCCTTAATTGACCTTCTTATTTGTTGTTCAAGCTTCAATTCTTTAATATTTTTTAACACTTGTACTTCATTGTAGTGCGTTATTTTTAGTGTGAAGTATACTCTACTTTACATAATAAATACCATACTTATTTCATTTGAACAAGTGTGCAACAACAAAGATTTATAAGAAACAAGACTTTAAGTTTTATTGAGTAAATTATCTTTGCAAAAACCGTTTAACATTTCTTACTTAATTGTTTTGCAAAATATTTTTCTTAAGTCTTTTACAAATAGCTAGTTCGTTGCAACAAAGCATGTATTGTGTTCGATGATCTCGTGTTAGTACTTAATCGTTTTCTCCACCGTTCATTTTGTGAACATTTTGAGAAATACAAGTCTTGTAACAAACGAGTAGAACAAGTCTTAAGATAGAGTTATCTTGAGCAACTAGCAACTTGAAAGAGTTGGGAAGTCTCTTGGCGGAGTAGCCTTGAGCAATAGCAACTCGAAAGAGTTGGGGAAGTCTCTTAGTGGAGTAGCTTTGAGCATAAGTCTTGGTGCGGAGTAGCATTAAGCAAATAGCAACCGGAGTAGGTTGGTTAGTTGTTTTATTATTCGGGGTCTTTGTTTGTATGAGTTTACTTCAAAGATGTTTAATAAGATAACGTTGGATGTAGGTCGCGGAGTAGTGACCAAACCAATTTAAAAAACATCCTTGAGTTTTGTCTATTTCGTTTTTAATATTTCCGCTGCACTCTGAATTCACTGTTGATTCCACTTTGACATTTACTTCTTGAATCGTTGTTGAATACTTCTAACTTTCTAGTTCTAAGTGTCAACTTCTCCTTTCTTCTAAGTAGTGTCTTACTGATCATAGAGTTTTTAAAGAAGCTTTAATTAAGCTTAAAATTTTAAATAGACACCTAATTCACCCCCTCCCCCTCTTAGGTGATCTCGCCCTTGACTCTTCAAAAGAATTTGTGAGTGATTGGGAACGAATTTTGTGGAGATTTTCTGAGATATTAGAGTCTTCTTACTTGTCTACCAACGCACGAGAACACGGGTTTGAATGGGTGGGTATACGGGTTGAAATATGGTTCGAAAAACGGTTGCGGGTTTTCGCCAAAAACAAGGGGTTGACTGGCGGGTTTTGCGGGCTGTTTTGCGGGCCATGGGTCATGGATTTGGGTCGAAGGTTGGGTCCATGTTGTAGGATAGGTGAGGGGCTAGGGCTCGGTGGTTTTGGTGGTGGCAATAGGCGGCTAGGCAGGTAGTATGAGTTGCGTCAAATAGGGTATGCGTGGGCTGTGGGGGGGGGTCTGTTTTAGGTGTTTTGTTCGTGGGAAAGGAATGAGGAAAAAGGGTTGGGGTGTGGGTAATGGGGCTCGAACATGTGACCTTTTTGGGGTTGGGTAACAGGATTAGTACTCCTCAAATTCGGGTTCAAATCGAGTTAAAAATAAGCTTAAAATCGTTCTAAAATTAAACTAAAAAGACCGTCTTAAAATCGTAAAAATATGATTTTTAAAATCAAACAAAAACGATTAAATAGGAAATATTGATTTTTCAAATCCAAAATTTTTAAATATTAAATTTTATTTAAAATAATAAAACATTTGACTAATTTAAAATAAACAATTTCAAATTCGTAAAATCGTCAAAGCATTCTTCTTTACATCATAAAAGACGAACTTTCAACCTGAATACTGTCAGTGAAATTACATGTGTCCTATCATCATCGGGTGTTTGGCAAGATTTCTATAAATGCCAGTAATGACGGATACGGGTATCTACGGTGTCATGACTAAGACTCGAATAGTTGTGCAATAAGCTTATATACATATAATGCTGGCGATTGAGGAAAGAGTATGATGGTTATGAATTGTTGGTATGAAATGATTTAGGCAATATGACATGGTGCGTATATGTGGTAATAATGACATGATTGTGATCTTAAAAGACGAAATGAGTAGATTTAGCATATGTTGTAAATAAAATGTGTATTCCTAAGTGTGTTAATTTGATATTCTTATTACGTGCATATGGGAAAATGAGAAATAGGATTTTTGTGAATGATTGTATGATGTGTAAGGAAACTTGGTTGAGTTACTTCAACTCGACCGAGTAGGTGAGGGGACTTGGCCAAGTAGGCATGACTCGACCGAGTGACCCCTTGGCACTCGACTGAGTGTCTCTGGACTTGGCGGTTTTTCCTTATTTTATCATAGCGAGTGGAGTTCTTTAATGCATTGTTTTGTTTTAATATTTCATTAATAATCAACTTTTACAAAGGAAACCCCCATATGAATCTAACATAGACTTAACACACTAATTGACTACTAATCTCATTTGGGAAGCTATTTTGCCAAGTATACATCTGGACACAAACATAAGAGGTCATATTCCTAAAAACTCGTTCTACTGGGGGAATGTATATCCCTAAATACCCTATCATTTATTTCCTTCCATATGAAATAGATAGTGGCAGCAATGCTACATCTAGACCTTCTCTTTCTCCAATGTTTACCCCTAAAATTTGCAAGCCTATAAAGTTCATATTTGAGGGAAGTAGGCCTCTTAGAAACCCCAATCCAAGTCACTACCTTCTGCAAAACGGCAGTGGATAATGGACAAACAAAGAATAGATGCTTGCTAGTTTCACACTAACACTAACAGAGGATGCAGCGATTGACATTGTCGATCCCTCGCAACATCAAATTGTCTACAGTAGCCAAACACTTCCACCCAGCAAGAAGACTAATAAAATGGTGCCTAGGACTTATAGAAGGATTAAGAAAAGGCTTTACCCATCCCACCTGAACCCCATCATTTTTAAAAATTTGATAGAGCTGGACAGTTTTATGCTCCCCTCCACACTAGACCTATGACCAGCTTTTTGCACCTTGCATAGAGCCCATCAGCAGGATCATGTAATCTCTGGTCTTCATCAGAGCTCTCCAAAACATAGAGCGGTTTTCTGGAGCAGGCACCTCCCAAATGTGACTCCTCTTTATCATGTAGGAGACACGCCAATGAACAAACTGAGTCATGAGTAGTATTGATTCTAAGAAAAGTTTTCATAAGAACGTAATGCTTTGTTCCAAATAAGAAGCTCCTTTATCCTCATCCCTCCATGAGTCCTTCTCATGCATATTCTGTCCCAGCTGAAGAAGACACTCTTTCTATGGACATCAGTACCCCATAAAAAAGCTGTACACATTTTGTCTATCTTGTGAATGACTCTCTTAGGCAAGACAAAACAAGCACACCAGAAATTTTCAATGCCAAATAAAACAGAATTAAGAAGCTAAATCTTACCAGCATATGATAGTTGCCTATTTATCCAGTGAGTAATCTAACTTTCCACCTTTTCCAAAAGAGGTTGAAATTGTTGTCTAGTGAGCCGAGCATAATGTAAAGGGACTCCCAAGTACTTGAAAGGGGATGTCCGCTCAACATAGGAAGTATGGTAAGTGATCATATCATTAATATCTGCTCCATGTCCCCAAAATAAATGTTAGCTTTTGCAAGGTTAGGATGAAGTGTGACAACCCTCGCGAATGCGGAAATATAAAACATACAAGCATGTGAAATAGTATGCGGAAATACGGTATTTTAAAAAAACTTTTATACATGCAAGATAGATAAAACGAGGAGTGTCAAAATATTACAAACTAAATACGAAATACAACAAAGAGACGGGTGAAAGTCCATAGACCTTAATTAGACTCTTCTAATTAGTTGCTAAATTACTTGTTAATTTATTATTTAATGATCTATGTAACATGCATGCAAATATAAAGACATTTATATAAGAGAAGAAATTTCCTCACATTGATATGGAAAATATAAGGGCACAACAAGAACTCTTTCTTGTTGTTCTTGAGCTACAAATATGGATGAACACAAACAATCTCCAAAGTAGAAGATCTCCTCTAAGTTGCACCAAGATAAACCCAAATAATCTACCCTTATTATTAACTAGATAATAAGATTGATATTATACTACTAATATTATGACTATATTACTACACTAGTAATACTTAGTAAATATTAGTATTTGAGAGTTTTTAGTGAGAAGAAGAGTTTTAGAGAGAAGTAAACAAATTGCACAAAATGAAGTAAGTATCAAAATGAACACAAATGCTCATTTTAAAGGCCATTTGGCCGGATCATGTAGTCCACAATTGGACTATTATTTTGTTCAATTTGATCACATGCATTAGAGTGGAGTGTTGTAGAAAAGATGATGATTGTTTTATACTTGTTATGTCACTTTCAAATGGTAACTAAAGAGTTACAACAAGAACAACAATCATCACCATGTAACTACAATGTAACCGGCCATCATGGCCTAGTTTGGTCCATATTGATTTTTGATATTTGTCTCACAAATACTTATTGATCATATGGTTAATTATCTTGTATAATTACGTGTTAATTTGATCATATAACAATTATATGACTCAATTAAATAAATAATATGTACTTAACATTTTAAGTAATATTTTACCATTATATCAATATATAATGGGTCCCACAATGCTTAGTTAATTTATTTTACAACTCTTTGTAAATTTAATTAACTAATTACCTCTATCTCAAAACCTCAACTAATTTAGTAATTTAACGATTAATACTAAGTTAAATCTTATTTAATCGTATTAAAATAAGATATAAATTTATTAGTCAATTACCGCATAATTGAAAAATAAGCTTAATCGAATTTGAGTTCTTAACTCAATTTCTAACAATTAACTCTCGTACATATCGAATATATGTAATGTACTAATTAACTGTATCGTATACAAATAATTAGTTACTATTTGGATTTCATCCTTTAGGTGTGACCGAAAGGGATCAGTTGATCACCGCCGTCAAACGACAACAACGTCAAACTCTAGTCAGCCAACCGTTATTGATTTACGTTAATCAACTGACTAATCATATATATAGTCAATAAATATCCCAATTATATTCCATAATAAGATTTATTATGTGGCGCACTATTGTGGAGGACACATACTCCAACAATCTCCCACTTGTCTGACACAAGTGTGCGTCACCGATTCTCTTGTCTCTTTATCACATCTCCCACTCAACGCAAGGTGTCTTTCAGGTCGCAATTGCGATTGACAATATCTAGAGTGGTTTTCTCGATAGGGAGAGTAACTGTCTGACCGGAAAATCTACCATTGATCTCTTTCCGAGCGTGGCCACGCATTTACAGTAACTACTCCTCGAGTGGCCTAAAGATGTTTTTACCCAACGTGGGTGGACAATTCTTGTTGATCCATCTACTCTGTATGATGCAGATCACCATGATCCAGAAGAAGTCCATCGGCCTCCTTTTACGGCACGACCTAGAACATCAACCAAAACCAAACGGAAACTGCACCGACTCAGATAGACGGTCGCCAGTCAAAAGAATCGACTTATAGGAATAAGATAGAAGACCCTGCCACGACCAGGCATCAAATAAGTGATTTAAGGGTCTCTACAATGTCACTGTCCGACAGAGTGTCTTACAGTCTGTTTATGTAAACGACCAGTCATCTCCATGACCCCATGGTGTTGAACCAACCATCGATCGACTTACAATCTAGTCATTTCGAGACGTCACCTCATTGAGTGACTAGGGACAAAATACTAAGTTCGTCCTGTTCACTTGAATTGGGTTCAACCTTTCTTTCAACCCATTCGGATAAACAAAGTATTAAAATTTAGTCAAACTAAATAATGGAGTTTTTAATGAAACTCTAACAATGAATGCGATTATCAAATATTTGGAAAAATTGATACGCTATCAATAATGTCATATCTTATAATCTTTAGCAATTCAGGGACATATTTCAATCCCCATTGAAATGACATGACTATCATGTTCAGCCTGCAAAAAGCATGGCTAA
>JAIUZE010029783.1:0-13167 GCA_022085475.1 Heliosperma pusillum | reverse complement strand
AACTTAAAATCATTCTCAATCATCCTTGTCCCAAACAGCTCCATCACCAATTCACAATGAACCCTAATGTTCCTCTAGTTTTGCCTCAGCCTATTTCCGATTATCTTAACTCACTCTCTTCGCACACCCTAACTCTTCACTCAACCCGATAAATTTGCACTCACCACACTCACCATAAACCAATGAGTTATTTATTGGGAACGACATCAACCACTTAACCACATTTTCACCCTCATCAACAAATATGGCAAAGTTCCCATTTTTAACACCAATGTCCTTACCAAACACAAGGACATCCATTACTCGACAATTCTGATAATTGTAAGAATATATGTTGTTGACCCTAAAAATCTCCTCCTACTCATGAACAACAAGATTTACTCAAAACAATTATCAACCTAACAATAAATAAATAATCAATACCGTGAAATACAAAAAAAAAGGTCAAATTACTTCTAAATATGTTTTGATCTAAATATCATCCTAGTCACTACACTCTATATGCTGCCTCTATCTTCCTTCTAACATTCATGCACTTAAAATCAATGGTGTTAAAGAGAATAAAACTTAGGTCTCTCTTCCTTCTGTAAATTACTGAACCTTAGTTAATTAGTTTTAATTGAGTTAAAAAAAATGAGATTTTGATTATAGATTTCTTATACAACTAGTTTTAAACCCGTGCAGAAAATGCACGGGTTATAATTGATAAAAGGCGTTATTATTTGATGCATGATTATACTTGATTTTTGTTATCGTGAAACAAACAACAACTTGAATGTATTAAAGTAAAATATAAGTATATGTATATAAGTAGTAGTATGTTTTTATAAGATAAATTTTAAATTCACGTTCAATTAAAAAATCGATACAAATTTAATATATTTTGTTAATATAACGTGATTTTCATACATTCAAACCAATATAATGAACAAATAAATATCTTATATCTACGGGAACGAAAATAACTGTATCACTGTATATTCTCAAAAAACATGTCTTACCCTTTAATGTTTAGACCCAAAAAATTCAAGACATAATATGATTTCTTACGGAGTATACATACACTATATATTTTTGAAACTTATACTAAGGTTTTTGTATTAGAAATTAGTATTAGTAATTGTGTCATTTGTATGCAATTACGTAGTTTATTTATAATATAATATTCGTAATTGTAATATGTAAATTTTGGAGTGTAGTTAATTTTAATTCCAGGTAATGTAATAATTTGTGTTTATGATATCTTTTTACGGATGTGCAAATGGGATTAAATAATCATACTTGTATTAAACTATGTAATTATTCATTAGATGTTATGTTTAACAAGCTATAGTGTAGTGTAATGTAACACAATGAAATAATTAATGAAATTAATAAAAGTAGGAGAGAGTAAATAATAATAATGAACGAAAGAGAGAGATTAATTAATTCTTAAGCATAAACATGGGGGGTCCTACATCACTAAAAATTTGATAAATTCTTTTTTTTCATCGACCAATAAAAACGCTTTAAATATTTTCGCTTTTATATATAGTAGATGACTTTGAGAAAAATGATTATACATCGGAGGTACTAGTACTACATCAGAGTAGTTTGATTTTGAGTTTTTGTGAATTTTTTTCGAGCTTTTTAAAGTTTACTAGTTGTTGCACCGCGCCCTATCGGGCGCGGTGCCCCAATTTGACGGAATTCTATGCGGTAATCATTTGGTTCGGTTTTTTAGAAAGTGTTGTTGGAGGAATAATATTACAAATGGTGTACCGAGCACAATAGTCTCCACGAAATTGACGTGTAATATTGTGTATATGCTCTAATCAATTTGAACGCTTTTTCTATAGGAAAGTGTTTTGTAATTCTGATTTTGGTTAATAATGCTTTTTAACGCAATTAATGACAAAAGCAATGAAACATATCAAAAGCATTGTGAAGTTCTACATTGGCCGGCACCCTTACTGGGCTAATAAATCTAGCCATAATTCTGAAATTGTTAGTATCTTTAAAAAGTGCAAAATCATCGACTCAAATTCTTTCATAATTCCAACTGCGTCAAGGTGAACCGGATATGTATGCTTATTGTTGGCCTAACGTTTTCTATTTCTTTTGTCCCAACTCTGTATTTGTTACAAGCTCCCCAACATACTCACATATAAAGGTGTCCTTTGGCAAGTCTTCCATGGTCCGAATCCCCATCCTTTTCTATTGGTTTTCCGAAAAACCTGACAAATAGACGGCATTTTAGTACTTCACCTTAGCTTCTTTGCAGTGACTCCAACGTCGATCTATCGGCTGTAGCAACGCAACATTTTTTTGAGGTCATCCCAATTCCCAAAGTAAAGAACCATACAGATGTCATTTTTTATCTTCTGATAAAAGAAAGGCGAGATTAAAAACATGATATTTTTTATCTAAATGTAAGGCATAAATAAACATCAAACAATATTTCATCACTCTTACCGTTCTATCGCACATGACTAACTAATATGACAATCTAAATCATTAACCCCTTATTTGAAAGAAGGGGAACTTTTTCATTTTTGAGTTAGCAACTTATGTCTCTTTGACAAAAACCTAAAAAAAAATTGTGACAGGGAAAAAAAAACTCCATCCCTCTCCCCTCCCTTTCTCCTACTATCTTATTCAAACAAACTGTAAAATGCTCCATAATCTAAAAAAAGATTGTCAAACAGTTATACTCCGACTATTCCTTCCCTTTTTGCTATTGCCACACATTTACTCATTTACCAAGTCATTTGTGTCACGTCATCATCAAAGCATTCACATGAAACACAAACAGTAGAAAGAAGGAAGACCACCACTTAAAAATTATAAATGGAATTGAAAACACAAAAGGCAAAACTTTAGAAAAACGTTTGTTGGTCTTTTGTTGAAAGAAGTATCCAATATCCACAATCTCTTGCAAAATAAGTACTAAAGAGTTTTTCTCATGTACCCCTGTGTTTTTTCGAATACTACATGGTACCCCTTCTTTTTTCGAAATCTACATGGTCCCCTTAAACTTGGTAAATAGTAAATAAAAGACCCAAACTACCAAAAATCAAGTCTTAAAACACCTTAATTTTGCAAAGCAAATATGTTTGTGATTGACTAAACGATATTTATGTTAATGGCATGCCAAATTACTGTCAAAAGATCAAAAAAAGTGCATAATATAAACGTTTATAAGAGGCCGATTATTGCATTTTGGGTATTTTGAGATGTTTTCATTAAGTTTAGGGGTATCATGTAAACTTCGAAAAATGGAGGGTTACAATGTAGAACTCGAAAAAACATAGGGGTATCACATAGAAAAACTCAATACTAAAAATCCAACTTGATGTGTATGATCACAAGGGACTTACTTTTATAATACCCGTAGCAACATTGACACCAGCTTCACCGAACAAAGTAGTAGCTGCCTTTGTCACAACTCACAACCGTAACATCGCTGCAAAGCATCTCGAATACACTATTCTCAGTGTCTTTCTCAGTTTTTTTTTCTAGATAACTTGCACACCTGTATACATTGTGTCAATAAGAATATTAATGGACATATTTTCACCAATTTGCGTCGTAAATCACAAATATGGGCAATAATACCAGAAAAGGGCAATTATGATTAAATAAATAAAAAATAAGAAAAAAAATAAGCAATCAAGTGGATGAATTAATTTAGAAGGAGCCATTTAGAAGGAGCCAGTTAAAAAAAAATCATGGTGCCCACTTCCTCACCCCCTTCCCTCCCAATCTCCATCTTATGAGTCTCTGGAGAAAATAACACAATACCGAAACATAGAACCTGGTCCAATAAAGAGCATTTTGTGATGATAGATATGTAGTTTATCCCATATATGCAACCATTAATGACTGGTACACCACACCTCAAACCACGCAGTCACTACCACCAATTCAATCAATAGTGAATACAATGTACAGCCAACTTAAAGTTTGATTTTTGATGATCATTGGCTAGACCATGATCCAAACAAACATTTTGATGAAAATGACAATTATGAATCTATTCACTTTGGGATCGCACGACATTTATTAATGGCTGGAAGATCAAACCATACAACAAGCCAAATACATGTGAAAAATTACAGTACAGTGTAATCCTAGGTAGGATGGACAATCCTCTTAACCAGTTGTCCACGCCGTGTCACACCGTGTCTGACACTGACACTCGTGGGACACTTACCTAAATAAGTCGGACACCTATAAAGCCGTGTCTAACTTGTTTTATTTATTTGGACACATGTCCATGGTATTTGGACACGCCTCGTACATGTGTCCATGGTATCTACACATTTTAGACACTTTCAAACGGAATCAAGTTAAATTCACTTATTTAAATTGAATATCAAATACTTAACAAAAAACCGTACGTTTATACATATAAAATATTTATTTTACTAAATTTAAATAACGTGTCCCGTATCTTATAGGATGTCATGTCACGTGTCTATAACCATTTTGGTGCTACCAAGGCGTAGCCTGTCATTGTATCAAACCAAATAGACGCATTCAGTATTTAATTGTATAATTGTGGTAGTTTCTCTACTTGCAAAACACAAATCCATGCAAAACTAAAAAATTTAAAACACAATCAAGTTTAACTAAATGGTTAATAATGTTTTAACTCAAAGTGGAGCAACTTAAAGGAGACATAATTAAAAATATTTTCATATGGAAATAACTAAAAAAATCAGTCTGATTCTAATAAACGCTATAATTATCTCACTTTGCGAGACCATGAATTATCGTAGGTGAATAACATCATATAGTGCCCTTCAATGGAATAATGGTTTCCTCTGACAGCCAATTATAGTATTTGAAAGTTGAAACCACGGGTTTTTCAACCTAATAGAACACAAATATCCACATCGAGTAAATAACCCTCGAAAAAAAAAAACCGAGTGATGATTTACTCACCTACCCAATCCACTCTCTTCCAAAATTATTAAAATTCCAGCTCAACCAAGTCCAAATTAATCTGTGCTAATTCACAAATTCCAGCCTCAGAGCTTAAGCCAGCGACAATTTAGACAAATAATGCGCCCAAAAAACATCAATCACCAAAATGCTCTTAATCAATTATTTTTAAAATAGAGTTCTCCCACCCTGTTTTCCCTCTCAATCTCATCACAAATTCATCAATGTAAACAAAACCATCTCTAAGACGACTTGCCTATGAACCTTGGCACTTGGGAAGTTGAAATCTCTCACCAGGTCCTCTCAATGTTGTAAGAAGCTAGTCAAACCAGACCATAACAGAAGAAGGTGGGTAACCAAAACAAACTCCCTCTTAATGTTGTTCATGTTACTTAGTGGCTCATTTCTTTCTCAGACGGCTTGCCACATCTACCGTGGAACTGTCCTCGTCATTAACACCCAATCTCCTTACCCTAACCCTCCTCTATCTTCCTCCTCCTCCTCCTCCTCCTTCCCCTTCCACATCCCTCGTTCCTTGCCAAATATTTCATATGTATCAAGTTAATTTAATACAAATGCTTGAATAAATATGATTTAAACTTCCGAAGATATTGAAGCATTACAGATGATTGAGAGGGTAAAATGACTAATCAGAAAGCAAAAGATCAACATAGGGGCTAATCTCACCATGTCCCAAAAGGCATCTCCTGCAAGTAGTTATCGATCATTGGACACAGTCATGATTTGCAGAGTGTTTTGGAGTAAACTATCATTTTTCATAATACAACTCATTATAAGACCATTATTGTAATGGGCAGTTTCTCTGTTAATATTACAGGTTAGTCATCTAATATTGTTCATGCATTCAAGGAATTGTTAATACAAAGGTGCTTTTTATAAACACCAGTGTAGTTGAGCCGTAAGTCCTCAGTTCGCGAATGATATGTTGTGTAGGCCTCATTTCATAAGTGTCAAGCTACAGGATATACATCATATAATTGATGAGATAGAATTCACAAATAAAACATAAGAAAGAAAGAGAAATTGGATACCATGTAAAAATTCAATTTGAAACTGTGAAAAGTAATCCCTAACACACCCACGATTCCCATAACAGGTATGAGACTTACATGAACAAGGTGAAAGTTCTCTTTTCCTATAGAGGGAATGCACATCAGATAGTGAAATTTTTCACATATATGAGAAGTCACCTTCACATATAAGTAGTTACCACAGGCTTACTGATACCAACTGTAAAGGATATTTGACATACAGGCTTAGTGAATTCGAATTCATCTTCACATTTGGAAAAAAAAAATGAGCTATAAATTATAAGAACCATTATAGGGTATGGATATAAGAAGAACCATTTATAGATACTCCGAGCTCATTACTCACTCTCACACTGCACCAAGTCCAGTCAAATACTCCTCGTTTTAACCAGTAAACACAAATTATTAGTAGTGATGTATAAACTCAGAATAGAATGTACCTTGCTGCTGCTGCTAGACCCAACATAAACTGCATGTCCCAGTTCCAATAATACATGCTGACATTTAAAATATCAATCAGCATGGCCAGCAGTAGTTAGTAAATACAGTAGAAATAACATTACCGAGCAATTCTCTCCTAAGACGAACCTTTTCCGTGTGAAATAATTAAGGCGGAGAAAATGTGACCATTTTTTTGATAAAAAGTTACCAGAACAATGGTCTATAAAATGTGAACAAACACTTGGTCATTAAATGGTCACTTTTAATTACAAAATGACGACAATTTATCCGTCTTAGTTTCAGATGGAAAAGGTACGTCTGAAATTAGAATCTGCCTTACCATATAGAAATGGAGTCTAGTGAGACAGTAGGATTGGCCAAAAGCCCTGATATAAGCACCAGTCCTTGATTGCACCAAATTCCCAAGCTGCATTAACTCTCAAAGAAGAGTTAGACCGAAAACTATCGCAAAATGTGCAAACTTCGACGACAAAAAACAAGCATATACTAAATACAGTAACAGATAGCATACGAGAGCATGACAGCCGAAGCAAGTGTGAGCTTCAAATACGGCCAGATCCCGGAGAAAGCCCTGAAAGAAAACCCGGTCCAAGTGTCCTTGCATCTAGGACTAAATATAATGTAAAGAGCATTCAAAATGATATATGTGACTACTTATCCAAAGTTCTGAAGAAGCTATCGACTTATTAACACCATTCTACTTACCAACACCTGATCAGACCTGTCGCAAGCCCGATGCAAAGATCGTATATCAATTTGTCACATTTAACTCTAGATAGCTAAAGATATGTATCTAAAACCTTAAAGGACAAAAACATACTAACTCGTAATAAAAACAACAAAATAGCCCATATTCTGAAAATGAAATTAAAAAATGCACTCTTTTGAGCCCAAACTACTGCATGCAATCAAACTAAACTAATTAAAAATCAAAACTATTGCATGCAATCAACTAAAAATAGAGATTAAACCCAAACAACTTTTAATAGTAAAGAGATATAAAGAATATGAGGCGCATAAACAAAGCAACTTACATGTTACATGTTCCACTCAGCCGAGTTAAGCTCTTAATCACCATTGATTGATTTAACAGCGATCCATCTTCAACAACATGAAAAACCTCATGCAAATTGAAACACAAAACACATAATGATCAACTAAATATAAAATCACATCAATAATCAAGTTAATCAACAAACTCAATATATTATAAGTTTACTGGTTATGTTGGGGTGATGAATTAACACAAACAATAAGTAAGTAGCTTATAACACCTAATAACAAAACTAATTGAAAATCAATCAAAAAACCGAAAATATTACACCAAAAATATACCAAGCCATAATAAAAATACCAAAACAACCCATAAAAATTGGAAAATGGAATAATAAAGGCTACTCTTTTAAGTCTCAAATTGAAATCAATATCTTCTAAATGAATTGAAATCAATGAAATGTAAAGCACCATGCATAAATTCAATCCCTCCACCACGAAAAATTAGTTATTCCCCTGGAGCAATTGGTCCGAGTGAGTGAAGAGTAGCATGGAGCATAATTCGGAATGTACAACAATCTTGCACTATAGAAAATGAAATTAGATAACATACAAACTTGGTTGTCAGGAGTAGGAGAAACATAGTGGGCAACAAAGAGTTAACTTGTTCTATACTTAGTAGTCAGGGATTGAAGCAAAATCATAACCTACAACACCCCTCCATGAATAATTATACGCAACCCGAGTCTTACAAAATCCTGCAGTAAACAGTTAAAGGAGTGTTTAATGATCTTATGAAGAGAAATTACACACTAAAAAGTACTTCTGGATTATAAATGACAATACTCCATATTTCATTGAAGGAAAACGGAATATAAAAGAGGGGGAGAATCCCACATAATGTGTGATTGATTTCACGAATTAGAAAGCATTAAGCCTGAAAAATATAACAATGCTAAGAATCTAAGATCCCTTAAAAGTTGATCTAATCATATGTTTACGAGAACATGATAGTCTGACTTGGTGTGTCATCGGCAATTTCAAATAACATCACATTTTGGTCTATTAAAAGAAGTAGCTGCATCATATGAGCAACCAATTCACAACAGAAGATCATGTGCAACATGACTGCATAAATTTTAGTCTCAAATGCTTAGAGGTTAAAATGTATGCATTCATTTATTTATGTTCGCAGTTGATAATGTCAATGTCGTCGTTGCTATAATGGGAACCACAATGATACGGACTCGACCCGCTCCTACACACAACATGGCAATCTAACCTATATCTTGCAGAGGTAAGTCTGAGATTTGTCAAACACAACATCAACTCTATAATCCCTCTTCCCCTTAATGCATATTGATGATGCACAAATAATTATTTTCTACTACCTACTAAAAAAAACCCAAATAATTGCATGCTATAAATTTAACTGTAAGTCTTGCTTAAGACGAGTAGTATCCGTCTTAGGCTTAAGACGGGTCAAATACTACATTTTTTTAGGTATTTTATAGGAAACAAGTGGAGTAATTTGGTATGTATTTGACCCGTCTTAAACTTAAGACGAATATTACCCGTCTTAAATGAGAATTTGTGTAAATCTAAACCCAACCTTATTTAATTTAATTTAATTTATACTCCGTAGTTAGTAATCCACCTCAATAATAACATCTAACAAGTAACATCAGCACCAATAGGTCGCTAAACTTACGATATTCACGATTAAAATCGAAAATATTACACCAAAAATATACCAAACCATAATAAAAATACCAAAACAACCCAGAAAAATTGGAAAATGGAATAATAAAGGCTACTCTTTTAAGCCTCAAATTATTGCATGCAATCAATTTAAATCTATAAAACCCCCAAATTATTGCATGCAATCAATTTGAATTGAAAAAACTAAACCTAAGTTATTTAATTTAGTCACAATCAATAACAGATATATAGGAAGAGAATAAAAAAAAATCAACAGAGCAAAACCTACCTGCTACGTGTTCCTGCAGCAGAATTCAATTCGTGATCGCCATCAGAATATAGAGCTTGTGAGCCTGATGAGTAAGCATAATCGCATATCGACCCATACAAAAGAATGAAGGAAATATAAGTCTGAAATTAACAATGAATCAATTGTGCTTAAAAAATAAAAGGGTTTTTATATGATGTACCCCTGTGTTTTTTCAGATTCCACGATATACCCTCGGTTTTTCAAAATCACACAGGATACCCCTAAACTCAATAAATTGTTCTACAAATACCCTAAATGCTAAAATTTTACAATTCTAAATATTATATTTTGACGGTTTTAGATGCTTATTCGTCAAAAACACTTGTAATCGTCAATAAAACCCTTATTTACTCATCAATATACAATTTAACAGACATTAAGTAACCATTCAAAAACTCAAATTTGGAGAATTGGGGTATCTTATAAACTAATATAGGAGTTCAGGGGTATATCAGATGTTTTTTAAAAATCGAGTGTATATGTTAGAATTCGAGAAAACACAGGGGTACACGATAGAAAATCCCAAAATAAAAATAATTAAATGATTCAGACTATGTACAGATAAAATTACCAACAAATTGCGATGAATTAAGCAGTACGGAAATCGTAAATTGATGAGAAGAAGGAAGAGGGAATTTGATACTGGAAAGAAGAAGACAAAGGGAGATTTTGAACAGAAAAGAAAAAGGAAAGAAGAAAGAAGGAAAAATAGTGTTGGAGATTGGAGAGAGACGCCTATAGTAGCAACTGCACGTGACTCTCACATGGAACACTGTTCCAGGAACAGTAGTTGGAGTTTGGGTTTTTTAACGGGTATAGATAAATTACATTTTACATTTTATATATGATGTTTTTTGAGTTTTATTATAATTTTTTTTGAGCTTAATGTTCAAAATAATAAACTCAAAAACTTTATAGTATAAGTCATAATTTTTAATACTATACTCAAAAACTTTATTGTAATGCTCAAAAACTACATTATATGTGGTAGTACATCAGAGGTACAATCCACTTACTGGATGACTTTAGGTCTTAGTTTATCAGCTTTAATTGAGTAAAAAGCTCAAAGTTTTAGCTGGAGGAGATATATGAGAGAGATGAATGTACTAGTTATAATTTAAGAACATAGTATTAGTTCATAACAAAGGGCCAATTTGAGTCGGAGTAATTTTTTATCAGAGTTAATTGTGGGGGGAGTAAATTTAAAAAAATTATAGAAGGGAGAAATTTTAAAAAATAAAAATTATATAATAAGGGAGTAATCATCAATTTACTCATAATTTTATGATCAATTTATGTATATGTCTTGTATTATACCAATACCATTAAACCATTTTCAAAGGGTAGTCCATTAATCATGTGTAAAACACATATCCCAAAAGATTAACTATTTGCTCTCATAATGACAACATATCACATGTATCGAGGAATTGACATTCAGTTAAACTTTTTGGCGAACAATAAAAGTCCTGATTTTACGAAGTTTTCTTGAAGTCATTAGTCCCCATGCAACTATTTTACGTTTCTTTTGAACGGTATGTTGGCATAATTTAAATCAAAACTACTTTTCCCAATTAGATACTCACAAAACATCGATTATTGAATCAAGTGGTATATGGACAATTTTTTTTATTTTTTTTAGTATACTCATAAATACACCTACAATGTTATAAACACTCATTAACATTTATATCAATTTCAATAAATTTCATACAGACTAATTAAGTTGTTGCTTTGAGAATTTCTTCCTTTTATAAGCAAAAATTGAAATAAATTTTATAATCGAGTATGTCTTGATCTAGTACTCGTAGTTAAGATAAATATATTGTAGATATTCCTACAAAAAAAGATATTGTAGATATTAATTCCAAATTTGAATCCTCCCTTATGCACTACTCACTAAGTCACTAGCCTATTTCAAGATGGCAAAATAAGGCTATGAGAACATGTGTTAATTTCAAAATTAATTATAAGGCTCTTATATATTTTCTCATTTTTAAAATAGACAATTAAAATATACTTTATCAGTCTCAATCATGTATTTGTATTTGATTAAAATTATTCTCACAAAGAACAAAACGAGAAAATAAAGAGTTAGACAAACGTAGTACAATTTTATAGACAAACGTAGTTTTTGTTCGATTTTCTTGAGAAAAATTATGATGGAAATTGAAAATTAGGGGAGAAGACTATTGATTAGAAATTATGTTTTCATGTTGAAAGTTGAAAGTTAAAACTATATATAGAATGGGGTTATAGATAAATTAGATTATCATAAATAAATTATAATATATAAACGTTTTCGTTTTCATGGCCTTTGCCAATGAATATAATTATTTCATTGGTGGTTATCGTGAAAGAGTAATTAATTTTTGTGGCATAAATAATAAGTTAAATACGAATTAATAGCTAAGTTGATAATAACTATGGTAGTGACCTCGTTTGGTAAAATACACGTTTGAATGTATTTTGTTCGTATGTTTGGCTATCCATATCTACTCAAATTAAAGATTAGGTCAGTCTCCAAATTTTCAACCTAAAACATTTGAACCTGAAATTTTGGCCTATTATTGTAATATTTTATATAGGTGTATGACTTTGACTACAATTGGTTATAATTTTTTTATGGATTTATTTATAAAATATCAAAATTAACTTATTTCACTACAAGAAAACTTGTTTCAGGCGACTGTTATAAGGCGACTGATACAAGTAGTCGCCAATTTAGCGACTGATAATAGAATAAGGCGACTGAGATCAGTCGCCAAATTGGCGACTGAAACAATCCTCAGATTTTAATTAAAAAAACTCGGGCGACTGATTTCAGTCGCCAAATTGGCGACAGATAAGCCATTTGGCGACTGAAATCAGTCGCCAAATTGGCGACTACCTTTTCAGTCGCCAATTTGTGTATTATTCCAGAATCGCGAAACTAATCCGCCACTCTCTACTTCCCCAAATTTCTTCAAAACACCCGAAACCTCTATTCCCTCTACGAAATCGCCACCACTACTACTCCATTCCCTTAACCACCTCTCCGACCACCACTACGACACTAGCTATACCGATATCACCACCGTCCTCACCAACAAACTCCGACTCTTATTCTATTTCCGTCACTTTTCCTTAATTAGGTGCGATTTTGCTCTCCTAAATCTACTTCCTTAGCTTGTTTGTTTGTTTATTTTATGATTTTAATTAGTATTATGATGTTTATGTATAATTTGTGATGCTTACAAAGTTCTAATGGTTAGTTAGTTAGGGTTTGTGTAGGTTGATGGTTAGGGTTTATATAAATTGGGGGGTTTGTGAAATTGTTAACATTATGTTAATCGAGGTTGTAATTGACAATGTATTGGTGTTTTTGATGATGTTAGGATTGTTGATTGACTAAATTAGTATAAATGGTAGTATTATTGATGGTAGAAAGTTAGTATTCCCTCCGTCTTATTCATTTGTTTGCCCTTTAAATTATTTTTTATGGTTGTTTTAATCAAAAGGCAAATAAATAATTGTGATGGAGGGAGTAGAATGTTAGGATTTTATAATTCAAGTGTGTATGTATTAGTTTGATAGTTGTTTAGTATCCATGTTGATAATGTTATTAATTAGAATGATAGTAGTTTAATTAGTGATATGTTAATTTTAGTATAGTTAGTATCCATGTTTACAATATTATTGTTTGGTTTATTATTGATAATAGATATGTTCCTAGAGTTA
>JAIUZE010029782.1:0-15069 GCA_022085475.1 Heliosperma pusillum | reverse complement strand
GGACACCGTCATTGTCTTGGTTCGTGAATGGATGATAATATGTTGTATTTATTGGGATCATCGCATGACTTGACTGGTTTGTCTGTCGAGTCTCAATCTTATCAATCTTATACCGCTAACGGTGAGATGCAAGCCCTAGTGAGCGTATTCGATTGCCTAAGAGTGTCTTTCCCTGAGTCTTTGAATAACATGATGGTTACGGTTTTGATTTCTATATGATATTATCGTTATATCTCGTATTGCCTATCTATTCTTATCGCAATTCACATGGATGTATATATATGCATGCTCTACTTTTGTATTTCCTTATATGTACGTTTAATGTGATATGGCTGGGAGAACCCGGAGTTACTCCCCACTGACTGTGGCGTTCATGGTTTTCATGAATGAACAGGTTGCTTGCTTGGATGCCTTTTTGGATATGATGTTTTGGGGTTCGGGTGTGAGCTAGCGGGCGTTGTCCCTGGAAGATTAACCTATAGACGATTTTAGCTTATTTGCTAAACACTTGTTCTTTGTTAACATTTTGAGAGACTCCGTCTCTTTGTTATTTTCCGCACTTAGTTGTAATATTTTGACACTCCTCGCTTTATTTAACTTGCATGTATAAAAGTTTTTAAAAACTACCTATTTCCGCAATATAATTCACATGCTTGTTTGTTTATCATTTCCGCATTCGCGAGGGTTGTCACAGTTGGTATCAGAGCTTTATCGCTCCCGACGCACACACGTGAACCCTAAACTTAAACTACTTGACCTTGAAATAATAAATGAGAGATGGGTAGAAATTAAGGACTTTACTTGGTAGTCTTGGTGTACTTGATGTTTGTTAGGTTCTAACTTGGTTGTTGATTATGTTGAGTGATGTTATGTTTGTTTGTATCTACCGTCTTAAGGTGGATCAATGTGTTACCTAGAAAAGTATCCTTTACCGAAGATTGAAGATTGAAAAGCCTAATTAAAGTGTATTTCTTCTTCGTCTATGAATTCTCTCGTCCTTATTGTATTATGCTCTCTTCCTTCTATCTATGCACTTCTTTCTTTTCCAACTTGTTTGCCTCTTGGAAATTACTCTTGATAGTTCCTCCATTTTACCATTGGTATCCTTACTTTCCCCTTGTAACATTTTTGTGGATGCCATACCCTTTTGTTTGTGGCATATTGTACTTGGTTGGAAGAATTTTAGACTTTGTGGAGTATTAGTGTTTGTTAGAATGATTTTGTGATTTGAGGAAAATGGTGTAGATCTTAATTCACCCTATATTGATGTTTGATTGTAACTCTAAGGAAAGGTAGTAAGATAAGTTTGATGATTTTTATGCTTGATGCTTGCCATGACTAATGTGTAGATAGTTCATGGTATTTGATGGTGTAAGGTTGAATGAGTTGGCTATGGCTTCTTAACTCATTAGTAATTTAGTCTTTTGGACTTAGAAGTTTATTATTGTTTTGAAGACCATGCTTATGATATGTTTATTTGGTGTAAGTAAGAAGTTTAGAATGATATCTTGAGGTGCAAAATGCTTTTGAGACTAAGTGACGTCTTGTGGTTTCCTATGGTGTGTTTGTAAGTGTAGGCTTGGTGGAAAAGCATTTGGCTATAGTTCTTGGATTTAAAGATATGATCTTATCTTATGGTATCGGAGACTCGTTTGACGTAGTAAGGTTTCGTTGTAAGTTGAACCATATTACTTGAAGATTATAGATATGAGAGAGATTTGATGATGTGATCCATGATGAAAATACCTTGGGATGTTAATGATGATGTTTGGCTTGATGTTGTACTTGGATAATAATGAACTCGTGGGCTATAGACTTGAAGATGACCGAGTATAAGAGAGTATTTGTTAGTCCTTCAACTAAACAAACCTTTGAGGTTGTGTTGAATATTCGAGCTAAAGGAATGTTATTATATTTGAGTTACAATTCTGCAATTGGGAATCCGTGTGATATGAAAGGATGGGTGATTTGGGTTGTAGTCGATTGATCAAATCTAGGTGTACCTTACTTTGATGATTGTGGTACGATGGTCCCTTGTAAGAGACTTTTGTTTAGGATGAGTTGCTTTACAACTTTGTGGATTAAATCTTAAACCCTTACTCGTGCCATCATTCCTTTCCATTTCCATTCTTGAATGTTTTTGTCAAGATTGATCTTTAAGAAATCGCATGCTCGTATCTTATTTCTTACTCGGATATATTCATACCTCTACTATCTGCTTTGTCTCTTTCTTGACCTCGTTATTTTCAGCGCTCCTCTCTTATAATCTCGTGCTTGAATTATTCTCATGTTCTCCTTGAGATTCCTTATCGTTTCCTATCTCGTTGCTCCGTCATCTTTTCTCTAGTGGATTGGATACTCCGTTTCTAAAGCTTAGAGAATAAGTGTAATGAATTTTGGGATTCTTTAGCTAGAATATGTGTCTTTGGATGTAGCAAATTTCATGTTGCTTTTGATCATGGAAAATAGGACTTAAACTCTAGGATGAATCCTAATAGTGATAATGTATCCTCTCTTAGTGGTTTTAGATTTGGAGCTTGGTATTCTAGTATTATTTTGAGAAATTAGTTGATCATGATAATAGTTCGTTGTTGTTGGGTATTATAACGGTTGCTTGGTATATCATTTGAGAATTAGATGGCTCTAATTGGTGGATTCTAAAAGAGACTTTGCTTTAGGGAAATTGACCCGGTACCCAAAGTTTGAGGAGTTTTGTCGTAAATGAAAATCGATTCATATTGAGTTTTAGATGAACGATATGATTTGAATGGTTGTCTGATTGCCAAGTGATTGATCATTTGTGGTTTGGAGTTAGTAATTCTCTTTTATTATTAAGGAATCATAGTTTGAGCTTGAGAAATATTCGTAGCAAGCTTTGGATAGTGAGTGCTCAGTTGTTATGGAATATAGAGATAGAATGGTGAACCCATTATCTTGAGGATTAGTAACCTCCGTAGTTTGCTAATGTGGCTATGTATATTTGAGGTTTCAGGCGTAGTAATGATCGAATTAAGGATGTTGGTTTATTAAAGAATTCTTATAACCGATAATGGATTGTGAATTTTCCCTTGTCGTGAGACTCTGGATGAGGCTAGTTGGATCCTAGATGATTATGTTTTGTTGCGTGGTTTGTGTTTTGACTTTCGAGGATGAGAAAGTTCTTTGTAAATTTAGGATAATGAGTTTGAAGTAAATTGGATTAAAGGATTTCATGGTAAGTCTCTTTACCTTTTGGATTGTTAGTCGTGGAGTCTACCGTGCCAATGGACCTTAGTAGATTCTATTTGGATTCGAATAATTGGGATTGGTTACTCGAAGTTTCGTGATTATGGAATATTTTTGTAGGAATTCGGATGATTGAAAATGAGGAGTTGCAAATTAGGTAAATTGCCTTCTCTTGAGGATCTAGTTTATCAATAGAGTTAGAACTATCGAATTCTTGTAGATCTTCCTGCCGATTTTATTGTCATCTTTTTATCCCTAAGAGTTCGATTTGTTTCGTTTGTGCGTGTTTTATGTATATTTTGTTATCGTGATTGTGAACTATAAGTTCGAGTCGCTCTATGTACGTGTAATGTCTTGTTATTTGATTATATCTTTGATAAAACTTTCAAATTTCCATATTATATTTCTAATTTAACGTTTCAAAGAAGTTTAAAAATGGTTTGTGTACCCTCTTTTTGGAGAAATGGATTTCTTTTGCTTTTATATTTGGATTTTGCGTTTGGTTGGATGTTTGCACTTGTTATTGGAGACGTCTGATAACTAGTCCTGCACTTACTAACGTTGTTTTGAATTTCGATTTCACTATTTCGACAAAGATTGGTTTGGATAATTAGAGTTCTCGTTCGCGACGAGCATTCTTGAGATCCGTAAGTAAAGATTCACACTTATGAAAATTCTTCTTTAAACCGTTTTCTAGATGAACTTCTTTTCATAAATGTTTCCCTTATAAAAGTTTTCGTATTAATTTTGAAAACCGATTCTTGTCCTTGATACTTTTATTTTCTATTCTCAAGTTTCGAGGACGAAACTTTTTAAAAGGTGGGGTGATTGTAACACCCGGAAATGTACCCTATTTTTCTAGTAGAAATATTTTACGAAATCGTTTCAGTAATTTTAAGTTATAATTTATAATTTTAAGTTCCGAGTCGAATTTTGAATTTCCGAGTTCGTATTTGGAATTTCTGCGAGATTCCATGAAAAAGCCGTCTTAAGGCGAGTTTGACTTTTTGGTTGACTTTTCCCTTACTTATACTCTACCCTTAACCTAATTTTCATTCAACCAAACACAACCAAACTTTCCTTCCTCTTTAAGAAAACTCAAACTCCATAGCTTTTCGATCTTTGATTCATCGTAGCTCCCTCGTTTCTTGTCGGAATTCACGTAAGGTCGTCTTATTCTTTCCCTCTTACCTTCCTCTATCCGTATTGGTAATAAAATTACCGTCTTTCTCGCTTTTTAAATTATCCGTCTTTCTCAAGATGGATGATATTCCTCTTTTATTATTTAATTGTTTGTAGGTGGAGACTAGGAAAGCTTAGTAACCGTTTGAAGACGCGTAAAGGTAACGGTGAAGGGTTACTCGGTATCATTTACGTGTTTTGCATGCTTTATATGTTAGAAATCGTATTTGGAATATGATTAGAAGCTTAGGAATCATGTTATGATTTATGATTGTTGTTATTTGATGATTGTTGATGATGAATATTGATTATTGGTAATTATTAGAAGTGAATTAGGAGAATTGAAAATGATAGGAATGGTGTTGGTTGTTCTCGGGTAGAATGGGGTTCTTGGCCGAAGGACCGGCAGCCGGTCTAGTGCCCGGCTGGGAATTTCCTGCACCGACCCTTTTTTGTAGAATGATCATAACTTCTTCGTTACTTGCTTGTTTTGAGCTTGTGACCACTCGTTGGAACCGTAAGAGGATAAGCTATCACCTCGACTTGGAATTTCTGCATTCCCATATCTAGAACTCTAGTTATGACCATTTGAAGTTGACCCTTGTTTTGATAGTTCCCAAACTTGTGATTTTTGTGTTGTTAGTGTTGTGCTCTGAGCCGGGGTACCGGCCGCCTCCCTCTTGACCGGCCTAGAACACATCTGTAGTGATGTTAGGATTTTGGTGTTGTATTCTGTGCCGGCCCACCGGCCGCCGGTCTACTGACCGGCCTAGACTACATTTCTCTGTTTTTGTGATTTTTGGATTTTTGCCCTGTGTTCTGAGCCGGCCTACCGGTCGCCGGTCTGTTGCCCGGCCTGGAACACGGCTGTATGCATTTCCTTTATTTTCTAAAACTCGTAATTTATAATAGTTCGCATGATCGGTTTATCGTATAATTTTACGTAATGTCTTATAATATTCATGTTTTGGATATATGATATCTCTTTCGCATGTATCACATGTTTTGTGACGGTTTTCGATATGTTCCCACTTTGAGTCGGTTTTTACCTATGTTACGGTTTGAGCACGATTTTGTCTTGTGCTTTGTCTTCTCATTCCCTTGGCTACCTTTCCGTTCGTAAGGCTGGAATGTCGGAACGGAGAGGTATCCTACTGCTTAATTGCATGTGTAGTGGGCATACGACGACGTTGTTGGGAGTTGAACGCTATGCGTTGATCGACCCGGCCGTCAAATGTTGTGTACTTGCGAGGTGGTGTTATTTGCATGTAGCGTACCGCATGTTATGAGGCTTGAGCTCTTTTCCGCCTCTTTCGTGAATTGATCTACCGAATTTGGGGTACTCGGCATATATATTGTAAGCCGAGTCTTGGATGCGAAAGTTTATCGCATGTCGAATCGGAACACGTTTATTCCGAGATCCTGGCCAGGTTTAGACTAGGACCGTATTATTATCGTCGTGCTACCAGGAGGAAATAGTCTACATAGGCGAAATGTAGCATCGTGTATGAGTTCAGGGAAATGCTTTATCCCGTGGATGCCTTTTAATCATACTTGCCATGTACACGATGCTAGTGCGTTTCATTTACCGTGAGATTTGTCGTCTTGTGTCGTCTTGAATGCGTGATTTCATGATATTGTTCATGGTCATTGCATGATTGGACACCGTCATTGTCTTGGTTCGTGAATGGATGATAATATGTTGTATTATTGGGATCATCGCATGACTTGAACTGGTTTGGTGTCGAGTCTCAATCTTATCAATCTTATACCGCTAACGGTGAGATGCAAGCCCTAGTGAGCGTATTCGATTGCCTAAGAGTGTCTTTCCCCCGAGTCTTTGAATAACATGATGGTTACGGTTTTGATTTCTATATGATATTATCGTTATATCTCGTATTGCCTATCTATTCTTATCGCAATTCACATGGATGTATATATATGCATGCTTTACTTTTGTATTTCCTTATATGTACGTTTGATGTGATATGGCTGGGAGAACCCGGAGTTACTCCCCACTGACTGTGGCGTTCATGTTTTTCAGGAATGAACAGGTTGCTTGCATGGATTGACTTTTTGGATATGATATTTTGGGGTTCGGGTGTGAGCTAGCGGGCGTTGTCCCTGGAAGATTAACCTCTAGACGATTTTAGCTTATTTGCTAACCACTTGTTCTTTGTTAACATTTTGAGAGACTCCGTCTCTTTGTTATTTTCCGCCCTTAGTTGTAATATTTTGACACTCCTCGCTTTATTTAACTTGCATGTATAAAAGTTTTTAAAAACTACCTATTTCCGCAATATAATTCACATGCTTGTTTGTTTATCATTTCCGCATTCGCGAGGGTTGTCACAGTTTACATATGTTTTGATTGATACATTTACAAAAATTGATCAAACGTACACAAGAATTAAGCTCTCTAAGACAATGCTTAAGAGATTATAAAGATTTTGGATTGATACATAAATTTGAAATATAACTCATATTTGTAATCATAGGATCACCCCATCTTAGGCTAATTGTCTTATATGAAACAATTCTTCTATTTGTAGGTGTTATATTCACCAAACCTACATTATTTTTTAATACGGGATAAATAACATACTAAATAGTACATCATCAAAATTATTATTTAATTATAAAAATTAGGATTAATGAATGTGAATAATCCACACTATCGGTGCCATTCTTATATTACTCCATACTATGCATGATCTCTCTTTAATTCAAACTATCCTACATTCATCTCATATTACACCTGACTTACTGATTACCTGAAGAGCAGGTAACTCCTTTGTTAATTGAAAGAGCCTTCCAAGTTCCTCCTAACACACTTCAGCCCCCTCCAACCCAACTAAAGCTACAATTAACATTTCCATGAACAACAGTAGATGACCGACCATAACACCCTTCACCTCCACCAATCAAGATTCGGTCCCAAACACTCCGGCGACAAAAAAGCACCACCATTTGTTGATACTTTCCTTTGCCGACGAAATCAAACCGCTGTTTGTTATTGGTACGCTCTACCACCGTTTGAAACCACACCATTGTCATGTCCTGAAAACACCCTTTGCTTACGAAAACCCCCAAAGAATTAAAATTGTAGAAAATTATAATCTATCTTTATTGTGTAATTTAATTTTGTGGGTTTTATTTATATTTTTGGTTTGTATTTGAAAATGATACCATGGTGGGTTATTATCAAATGGATTTTAAATAAAGAAAAATATACTTTAACCGGAATTAGTAGGTAAAATATTGGACTAGTGCAATCATGGAGAGGGGTAGGATAGTTAGGATTAAAGTGAGTTAATGTATAGTTTGGATTAGTATAAGAAGGACACCCATAGTATGAATTATTGTCATTAATTAATCCTAAAAATTATACACATTATGTTTCCCACATTGGGTTGTTTTTATATAAAAATTATAAATATCAGTTAATTATAATATAGGAAATATATATAATAATAACTAAAAGATTCTCCACTTTTTTTATATCTAAAATGTATATATATATGATAAGTATTATCTAAGACAATACTTAAGAGACTCAAAAAATTTTTGGGTTGATACTTAAGTTTCAAGGATGTCTTTTATTTATAATCAAAAGATCACCCTATCTTATGACAATTTTTCGATATGGAACAATTGTACTATTTATACGTAGTATATTTACCGCACATACATTATTGTTTAAAGTGGGACAAACAACATCCTAAGTGGTACACCATGTTTTTCTATAAAATAATTAATTATTGATTCATAGTATTATTTATGATATTTTCCTCATATTTGTTATCATAAGATCATCTCACTTTGTGTAACCATTCTACTATTTATAGGTATTATATTCACCATACCTATATTACTTTACGCCGTGGAACAAATAACATACTAAGAGTTACACCAAATATGTATAAATTATACTTCCTCCGTTCCATTTGATTGTATACATTTGCTTTTTGGGCACTATTCACAGGTGAGATGAATCTTTAGTACAACTTCTAATATATAACATAAAAAATAGTCATGTGAGATCTTGTTTCAATTGTCTTACCGAGTACAATATTAATATCAAATTTTTATAATTTTTAGTAATATGTAACTACTGATATAAACAAGACAAAATGAGCATTGACATACGTGATAAAGCAAATATATACAACCAAATGGAACGGAGGAAGTATTAGAGTTTATACTCTAATGATAACATTTTTACCAAAAATCTAATTATATTATGTTCATTATTGTTTTTTAGAATACCTTTTTGTCTAATGAAAAGTAAAAAATTATATAAAAATTATAAACTTTCCCTTGAATATAATATACGAAATATATATTAAAATAATTAAAAGATATTATACTTTATTTTTTTTTATCATATTTTCCAAAATTAATTTTTGATGATGTAAACGTCAATTAGGGCTGAGCAAAACATCCGATTATCCGAACCGATCTGATATCCGATCCGCATCCGATCTGAAAAAATGGATACCTGGTCCAAAAATGACATTGGGATCGAATACCCGATCCGAACCTTTCGGATACGGATCGGATATCGGATACCAGTCTAAAAAATTTTGGATATCCGATGCGATCCGAAACTTAACTTTATTACATTTTTTCCAAAGAAAGTTGAAACTTACCCATTATTTTTCGGCCTTCAAAAGCCAGGAATGCACTTGTTTACAACATTGGCCCATAATACATTATATTGTACCTTATATGTGACAACCCTCGCGATAGCGGAAATAAAACATAACAAGCATGCGATTTATATAGCGGAAATTACGGTATTTTTAAAACCTTTTTACATGCCAAATAAAAATACGAGGAATGTCAAATATATACAAACTAAAGTAGGATAGTCTACAAAGAGACACAGTCTCTCCAAACGTGATCAAATATAAAGTTGTTAGCAAACTAGCTAAGAAACGTGTAGGGGTGAATCATCAAGGCCAACGCCCGCTAGCTCACACCCGAAACCAAAAACAACTAGCAAAAATCCATCCAATCAAGCAACCTGTTCATCCATTAAAAACATGAATGCCACAGTCAGTGGGGAGTAACTCCGGGTTCTCCCAGCCATATCACAAATAACATACTTAAACGGAAATACGAAATTAGAAGCATGCATATATATAAATATACATGTGAAATACGATAAGAATAAATAGGCAATTCAATATATAAAGATATTGGTGCATGAAGTACAAAACCGTAACCATCATATTATAGATAGACTCGGGGAAGACACACTAAGGCAACTATACACTCACTAGGGCTTGCATCTCACCGTTAGCGGCATAAGCTTGATAAGATTGAGACTCGACAAACAAACCATGCCAAGTCATCCAACGATCACAAATAATCAATCATATAATCATCCATCCAAACGTGCGAATAGGTTGACAACATCTCTCACGGTAAATGACACGCACTAGCACCATGTACATAGCCGTTATGATTAAAATCTCATCCACGGGATAATAAACATTTCCCTGAATGCATACACGATTAACATTTCGTATATGTAGACACAATTCCTCCTGGTAGGACGACGATATAAATATCCGATCCTAGTCTAAACCTGGCCAGACTCTCGAAATAACATTTTTCGATTCGACATGCGATAAACGTTTCTCATCCAAGACTCGGTCAACCAAATAGAAGCCGAGTACCCCAAATTCGGTCAACCTTCACGAAAGAAGCGGAAAGAGTACAAGCATCATAAACAAGCGGTACACTACATGCAATGACACCACCTCGCAAGTATACAACATTTGACGGCCGGGTCGATCAACGCAAAGCGTTGGCCTCCCAACAGCGTCGTCATATGCCCACTAACACATGCAATTAAGTAGTAAGGATACACTCCTCGTTCCGACATTCCAGCCTTACGAACGAAGAGGTAGCCGGGGAATGAGAGTTCAAAGTACTTAACAATTAGTGCTCAAATCATAACATATGAAAAACCGACTCAAAGTGGGACATATCAAAAACCGTCATAAAACATGCGATACAAGCGAATGGAATATCATATATTCTAAACATGAATATTTAAAGTCATTACGTAAATTTATACGATAAACGAGCCATGCGAACTATTATAAATGAAAGTGTAAGAAAGAAAAGTAAACGGAAAACCAGCGTGTGCCAGCCGGTCAGGTGGACCGGCTGCCGGCTACCCGGCTGGCACTATAGTCACACTTGAAAAACCAATGAATATACAGCGTGTCCCAGCCAGTCAAAGGGACCGGCAACCGACTACCCGGCTGGGACCATAAGTCAATTTAGAAATAGAAGGGAATATAAGATGTGTCTCAGCCGGTCGGCCGGCGGAGTCGTACTTCATACCAAATTATTACGTAATAAACAATAAAACATCAGCCACTTCCTAGCCGGTCAGCTGACCGGCGGCCGGTCGGCCGGGTGGGACCAAAAGTACACGAAAATCATCAACTTCACTAAGAATCATCCATAATCAACAAGACATATCAACCATCATCAACTAACATTAACAATTATCAACAAACAATAACCATTATCAACAAACACAATTCCTAGGACTAATCATCCTATTCTAAATACGATTATTAACATAGAAAACACATTAAAACACGTAATGATATCGAGTAACCCTTCACCGTTACCTTTACGCATCTTCAATCGATTTCTAAGCCTTCCTCTACTAGATAGTAATCTTTGTCGGGGTCTTGAAGGTCTCCACCTATACAAAGATGACAAAAAGATGAATATAATTCACCTTTGAGAAAGACGGAAAAATTGAAAATGAGAAAGACGGTAATTTTATTACCACATAAGGTAGAGGACGATGAGAGCGGAAGATTAAGATGAAAATAAGGAGATTTGAGTGAGTGGAGTAGTGAGGAATTTGAGTTGATGCATAAATGGAGTTTTGGGTTTTGGTGGCTTGGTGAGGAAGAATGAGTAAGTGGAAAAGAATGAGGGAGTTAGGGTTTAAAGGAGGTATAAGGTGAGTAAGTGGAAAATATGGGAAAAAGCCCAAAAGCGCCTTAAGGCGTAACTCACACGGAATTTCGAGCAAAGTCCGAAAACGAACTCGGATTTGCTAAATTAGACACGGAAACTAAGTTCTAGACTAAATCCAAAATTTCGCTGAAAAGTATCCGTATAATATTTTTAAATTACAAATAGGGTACATTTGCAGGTGTTACAATCACCCCACCTTTTAAAAAGTTTCGTCCTCGAAACTTGAGAGTAGAAAACAAAAGTATCAAAGAAAAGAATTGGTTTTCAAAATTAACTCGAAAACTTTTACAAGAGAAACATTTATGAAATGATGTTCTTCTCGAAAACGGTTGAAGGAAACTTTTCATAAGTGCGAAACTTTATTTACGAATCACAAGAGTGCCCGTCGCGAACGAGTACTCTAGTTATCAAAATTAAAGCAGTGTCGAAATAGTGAAATCGAAAATCAAACAAACGTTAGTAAGTGCAGGACTAGTCACCAGACGTCTCCAATAACTAGTCCAAACATCCAACCAACGCAAAATCCCAATATAAAAGTAAAAGAAATCCATTTTCTCCAAAAAGAGGTTACAAAATCCACCCTTAGACTTCTTTGAAAAGTTAAATTTGGAATACAATATGGAAATTTGAAGGTTTTCTCAAAGATAAACTCAAAATAACACGACATTACACGTACATAGAGCGACTCGAGCATCACAAACACAATTCAGGGTATGAAAATGTATACAAAACACGCAAAAACAAAACAAACCGAACTCTTAGGGATAAGAAGATCACGATAAAATCGGCAAGAAGATCTACAAGAATTCGACATCATTAACTTCACGAATAAACTAGTCCTCAAGAGAATGCAATTTACCCAATTTCCAACTCAACATTTTCAATCAATAGATTCCTACGAAAATTATTTTATAACCACGAGACTTCAAGCCACTAACCCAATTATTCAAATTCAATTAGTATATACTAAAGTCCATCGGCACAGTAGACTCCACAACTAACAATCCACACGAAAGATTCATTACGTACTCTAATCTTCTTAGTTTCATCAAAACTCTTATTAGAAACCACCAACAGAATTATTTATATCTAGGGAAACATGTTTGCTAACAACCACAAGTAAAAGGAGACTTACCATGAAAATCCTTGATTCAATTTACTTCAAACTCATTATCCTAAATTTACAATGAACTTTCTCATCTTCGAAAGTCAACTCACCATGCATCAAGAAAAGGATGAGTACCAATTCCAAATCATATATATTGCCAAACACATGGCGATACGTCAATTAATCAAATCATCTAGCTCATCAAACTCAAAACGTATCGGTCTTCGCTTATGAGATTATTCCTCGAATCTGGTCACAAATCTAAATTTCACAAGTAAGATTCCTTTTTAGAGCGTAACAATTTAAGACAACAATTTCCCAAACAACCTCAAAGGTAACTATTACAATATCCCGCAACAACGAACTATTATCATGATCCACTCAATTCTCAAAATAACACTACAATACCAAACTCCAAATCTAAAATCACCAAGAGAGGATACATTATCACTATTAGGATTCATCCTAGAGCTTAAGTCCTATTTTCCATGATCAAATACAACATGAAATTTTCTCAATCCAAAGACACATATTCTAACGAAAGAATTCCAAAATACATTACACTTACTCTCTGAGCCTTACAACGGGATATCCAAACCACTAGAGAAAAGATTAAGCAGCAACGAGTTGGGAAACGATAAGGAAAACTCAAGGAGAACACGAGAATACTCAGGCACGAGATTATAAGAGAGGAGCACTTGAAAATAACGAGGTCATATGTAACAACCCGAAAAGTACCCGATTTTTCTAGTAAAAATATTTACTAACACTTTTCAGTAGAACTTAAGTTTTTAAAATAGAAATTTTTGTTCCAAGTCTTATTTTGAAATTCCGCGTTCGTATTTGGAATTTCTGAGGGATTTCATGAAAAGACCGTTTTTAGTCATCTTTGACTTTTCTTGACTTTTCAAGTCGTCTTTGACTTTCCTTGACTTTTTAAAAGTCGTCATCGACTTTTCTTGACTTTTAAGTCGTCATAAACTTTTTCTTCACTTTTAAGTCATCTTCGACTTTTCTCGACTTTTCAGTCAACTTTGACTTCCGTTGACTTTTTCCCGACTCGCCTCATAAGTTGAAGACCGAAATTTTATTTAAAAAAATAATATTTTTGATTTATTTTTATTTAGATTTATTAAGATTTATCATAATTTAATATAATTATTTTGAATTTATTCGGAATTTAAAGAATAACGTTTACGGTTGTAACCGAACGTCATTTAACTATTCCCGACTCATCGTAAAGCGCGAAACGAAATCGGAACTCGACTTTGGCATGAGTCACACGCGCGTGTCATCGCTTTCCACTCACAATTAGATATTTTAATTATTTTGATTAAACTAATCAAAATATCTAGATATTTATTAACTTTATCGATCAGTTAACGAAAATTTCGCAAAACGCTCGAAAACAGATCCGTTTCTTCACCATACCACACGGTTTCTAGGTCCTCTAATAGGACTAGATATTTGTCTTTCTTTTGATTATAATATCATAATATCTAGATATTTAGTTGAATTAACTTAATCGTTAATTATATTTAATTGATTACCGTAAAATAATTAATAAACCTGAGTCAATTACGTAACAACAATTTCAAAACCCGACATCCTTTTCTCTCTATATGTACATGGCACCCACACCACTCTTCACTCACTAACAACTTTTCATTTTTCATCAAATCAAATTAAGATCTAAATATCACTTTCTTTATCGTTCTTCATTTGTTCTTCGTGTTCTTCAATTGTTCTTCATCGTTCTTGAGCAAAACCTTCATAAAATCTTCATTTCTTAATTAAATCCGTCCTAACTTATATTTCTAGACTCTCCTCTTCGCTCTCCATCTTCTAGTACGGTTTATTTTAAATTCCGTCAAAATCGTTTTCAACATTTAATTATGGAAAAATCAAGTTTAAGTACTAATGATGTTTTTCTTGTCTTTTCTTATAGGGGAAGATTTTGAAGACGAGTTTGGAGACTCGTATATTTTGGGTGATGATTAGTAGGAGGGTTTCTTGGTTTATACTTCTTATTTTGGTGCTAATTGACTTGTCTAGCCAAGGTAACGATTCCGAGTTACTCGACGGATATATGTTACATAGCTTTTGTTTTCTTTAGTTTTGGTTCATCTTTAGTTTTTGTTCATATTATTATGATTTTATGATTTTTAGTTAGTAACCTGTTAAGTAGTGGTTATTATGGTGTTTTATGAATTTATAACATGTTGGTTGTTTTTGATGAATTTGGATGATTTTTCATAATAATGATTTTTGTATGATGGATGGTTAAATTGGTTGTTAAAATGGTTGTTTGATTAATTAAAACATGTAAGAAACAAATGGGTGTGATTAGTGGTGGTGGCCGGAAAAGAGGGCTGAGAACCGGACCCAAACCAGGCCGGTTCAGGCCGGTTCAGGCCCGGTCCAGGACGGTCTGGGTTGGACCTTGGTGGGTCCGGGTTTTGGTCTTTGGGTTGTGTCGATGTTTGATTGTTTAATTGTTGTTTTGACGGGTTTTAATTATGTTAAAGCATGCG